>CM053786.1:7722500-7967500 GCA_028749045.1 Cupressus sempervirens
CTTTTTCAAAAGTTTGCAAACTTTGGTCCAATACAACTTGGGAAACATGGAATACTACATCCCTAGAAGTGCTTGGCATACCTTAGGTTTCATATTTGCATAGAACCCACTTGCATTAATCCTAGTTCAGGCCTCATATTTTCATCATATAGGCTTCATCTTGCATCTTCTATTCCTCATTGTACATCCCTCATCCTTTATATTGCATTCATTAGAGTTTAGTTTTCCACCCTTAGTTTTTGCATTTCAACCTCAAAATCTAAAATTTGCAGTATCCATCTTGCATCTCTACATACCAAACCCTCATATTGAACACTTTAACCATAATTTTGGGTATCATAAACATCATTCAAAACCTCCATTCTAGTCTTAGCATTGTCCTCTATTATTTACCTCACTGTGGCATCAATCTAGAAGTCCTAGTACTCAAAATTGCCTTAGTTTTAACCCAGCTTCCCAACTATGCTCTGAAAGTACCAATTGCACTCAAACTAGCCCCAAATAAACCATAGACATAGTTGGTACTATCTAAGCACACTTGGTAGTTTGAGAACCCAGTTTGGGCTTCTAGACAACCTTTTGAGGCTTCAATAGTGTCCTTATGTACTTGGATAGGCCCCCTTATCTCAGCATGCCCTGATTTACATTTTGCATCACCTAACCTTCATTGTATTCACTTAGGAAACCACTATCCATATTTTAACCTTCATTCTACATCTCTTAACCCATCATAACATCAAGCGTATCATCGTGGCTTCCTGACATAGAAACTTGACAACCACCTTGCTCAGAATCAACAACCCTTCAACCCAACTTCCCAACTGTGCCCATAAACTATTAACTACACCCAAATAGGACCCAACTACACCATAGAACTATTTTATACTATTGGAGCACACTTTGTGATGTCAAAGTGAAATTGGGCACTTCTATGACCATTTTAGGCCTTAAAATTGCATTTTAGGACTCCAAAACTGCATTTAGGAGCCTCTGCAGGTCCTCATTCTGCACATGACCCAAAACTGCATTTTGCACCCAAAATCCCATTTTTCATCATATGAAATATCCATAATGCATGTTTGATCAGCATAGCCACCATTTTGAGTCACCTAAATGCCATTTTGAACCCCAAAACTTTTGAATTTAGTCAAAAATCTAAACAAAGTATAAGTCCTAGAGTATCTCCTAGTGTTGACAGATGAAGGATCTTGACTAGTCTTTTTATCTTTTCTTATCACTTTCTTTGGTCAAATTCTATCTATATCTTCATAGATTTGACCTTTTCATCTTTATAATTTTGATCTTTTTGTCTTTTATCACTTTCTGGTCAAGATCCAAAGTCCATTATCACAAGGTTAAACTCTTAGACAAAATACATTTTTAAGATTTAACATAAGTTCAAAACCTTTCATTTACCCCTATCATTAGCATAATCATAATCCTAGTGTCCCTAAATTTCATTTTGACTTACCCTAGTGGTATATCCCCCTCATTTTGCATTATTCAAAACCTTAGCATCATCCCCACTATCAAATCCTATTAGCTTGTCTATCAACCAAATTGTCCTCTTGATCACTTATCCTCATCTTGCATATCCCAAACATCATTATCAACCCTATAACATCATCCCTTGTATATGCCACCTTGCATACATCAACCTCTAGCATCATTACCCAGTCCAAGGTCCAATGCTCATTTTCATTTAGCATACCCTAGCCTTCATTTTGCATACCATAACCTTCAATTTGCATACCTTCAAAATGTCACTTTGCATTTGCATTTGTATACAATCCATAGGAAATTTTCACTTTTCATATAAAAAATCTAGCTCATTTTGCATCTCCTTAGGTTTCATAACATCACTAAACTCTTAAAAATCCAAAAAACACACATATCTTGCATACCCACATCCTAATTATCAAAATTTTCCCTATTTTACCAACTGCACCCCTATTTTACCAACTAAACACTTTAGGTGCATAGTCGGTAGTTTTAGGGTACACTTGGCCATTTCATTGTGCACTTGGTAATTAGGGGTTTCATTCTAAGTTCTAGAACATTAATCTATACTTCCATAGGCATCATTGCATCCCAAAACCATAGAAAACACTCAAAATCACTCAAAACATTCATTTTCTACATTTTAGGCACCCTACCACCTCTGTTTACCCATTGCAACTATCTGATGCAGTTGGTAGTTTAGGTGCACACTTGGGAGGCAAAAAGTCCATTTAGGTTTCCCTCCACTACATTTGTATCCTAAGGTATCATGCAAGAACTTACTAGGACACAATCAACAAAAAACCTAAAGAACTCTATCAACCTTTGTTTTTTGAGGCATCAACACAACCAAAACCTTGTCCAAGAAAAAATAAGAGGAAGAGGACCCAACAAACCTTTGATGAAGATCAAATTGAGGCATCACAACCTTTGCTTGTAGACCCCTTAAACATGTATCTACAAAGTCACCATAATCAAGAGATGACAAAACAAACCTTAAACAATAAACCTATCATGAGGTTTCCTCCCAACACTTCCCCCACACATGGGATGGTTCAATGGAGTTCTAACTTTGAACCTATATTCATACCATCACAACCTAGAGGTGGAAGTGTACCAACCACAATTAAGAATGAACAAACACATTCCTTTGAATTTAGCAAACTCAACAGAAGTGCCTTCAACCCTAACACATCACACATACAAAAAGGTATTGTACATTTAAGTGATGACTCTGACACTAATTATGGCATCACTAACAAAGAAATGGCTAGGGCATGTCAAGACAAAAAAATTTTGCAAGAACTTCAAACTTTTGGCAGTCCAAGAAATTGTCAAATTCAACCCAAATGTGGAGGGGTCTAAATCCAAAATCAAACCAACACAACAATTGAAAACATAAAACCTATGATCAATTTGGACTTAGATAAGGTAAACAAACTTTTGATTTTTCAAATGTGATAATGACACCTATAAGGTCTCATCGAGAATGAAGCATCAAAATCCTTCAAGGTACATTTGAACACATTAATATTAATCCCTTGTTTGATGAACCACCACCAATAAAGGGAAACTTGACTTTTCCTAAATATCCCAAGAGGACATAAATGCTTGAGCTTAGTCACATGATGCAGCAAGAAGATACATGCAAGGGAATCATTCTCTAGGGATGCCAAGCATACCTCCTTTGGAGGAAAATCCACAAAGTGCACCTTTGCTCCTAACCCTATCAAGTGTTATAATATCAAATATTATGGAGCATCCCACAAGTACACCATGTGAAATTTAAACTTCAACAATCCCTATTGATACATAAAGGAAAAATTCTATTGACATTACACCTATTCCCAAAAGGAACACGTGTCATTTTCAAGTCAATATGGTGTCACAAGGAGAAACCTCTAACACACAAAGATGCCAAAGAAACAATACCAACATGGTGATCAATTCTCAAGGACATAATCAACTACCTTGACAACATCAACCTACAATAGTCCAAGGGCTTAATGTTTCCAACACACATTCAACATATAAATAGCATCAATAACAACAATAACAACAACCTCAAGTGGTGAAAACATCTAACATCCCTAACATGCACTCCAATGTAAACTCACTTGACTTACATGCAATGTATCAACAATTCCAACAACAACAAGCCATGTTTGCAAAACAACAAGAGAAAATCAAACAATAGTTGGAATACCAAAGATGCCTTGAGCAAAAAATTGCATACCAAAAACATTTATTACAACAACATGTGCCACAACAACCCCAATAGATACCTCTACAACAACAATCACACACATGGTCTCACATGCAACCAACAAAGGTATCCCAAAAAAAACCACAACAAATGGCACAACAACAACACATGGTACATCAATTTTAGTCGATACCACAACAAGTGCAACATCAAATACCACAACAAGTACCCCAACCTATGTCACAATAGGGACCCTTTTTTCTTTGAGGTACTAACTTACCTCCACCACCTAGTGACACATCACCAGACTCAACAGACATAGAAATGTTAGAACCAAGTACAATAGCTCCCACCATATCAAACAATCTACTCATAGGCACAAAAGACTTGAAGGGAAAGATATCATACAAAACCCTAATAAAGAGCTATTAGAACAATTCAAACAACTTTCCAAACAAGTCGAGGCATTGGGAATCTAAAAGAAACAAGCTCTATATGTAGAAAGGGACCTACATCTTAATCCATTCAATAAAAATCTATATATGCCTCCATTCCCAAAACACTTTGAGGCTCCAAGGTTTGAAAAATATCAAGGAAAGGGCAACCCCATTGATCACATAAGAGAATTTTGTGCCTCATGTACCAAACTTATTGATAAGCCCGCCTATCTCATGAGATTGTTCCCTCATTCTCTAGGTGGGCCTACACTTGAATGGTATTCCAAACTTCCCAGTACTATCAAATCTTGGTTAGAGTTGGAAAACAAATTTATCTCCCATTTTTCGTTTAAGATTACAAACGAGGTGCCACTTTCTGACTTGTTCTCAACTAAATACAAAGCGAGAGAGCCATTTATTACATTCTTACTTTGTTGGAGAAGATTAGTCAGTCAATGCTCATTCTACATTCCTAAAGAACAACAAGTTAACTTGTGCATCGTAAACCTAGTCCCTGACTTAATGTATGAACTCAAAATCAAAAGTGCAAGCACTATTTCCAAACTAATGAAAAAAAGGAGCTAGTACTAAAGATGCTCCTATTGGTAAGGGAATCCTCAAGATGAACAAGAACAACACAAACACAAATTCATCTCATGATAAGGAAAAATTTTCCTCCAAAAGCAAGAATGTGACCAATGATGGGATTATGGATGCACATACAATTAGCCTAGCACAACCTCAACTCACCTTGAAAGGTGGAAACCCTATGAATTCACAAGCTCCTAATCAAACATCACCTCCACAATAGAAAACTAAGACATCCTAGAACCAAGGATAGAAAATTCACACCATTTGGGATACCTCTTGAAACTATGCTACAATAGTTAGTAATAACTTCTTGCAATTACCCCCAATCAAAGATGAGCCATTAACCAAAGAAGATTGGTGGGATGACAAAAAATTCTTTGATTACCATCACACGAAAGGACGTAAGGCTTCATCATGCTTCTAACTAAAACATGCAATAAAAGACCTCATTGATGATAGTGTAATCATAGTTGATCCATCACTACAAGCATCCAACTCTAATCACACTATCTTCAAAGATCCTTTGGGAAATCATGACAAAGAGAAACCCTCTAGTCCAAGCTCAAACTCACAAGGTAATGTGAATTACATGTGCACTGGACATGACTACACTATCAACTATTTTAATGAGTCAGATTTTCGCATATCCACATTCACCTTAAAGGATGAAGACCCTTGTTGCAATATCACTACACATCATACGAAGATCACTCTTCTTGGAGCTCTATCTACACCTACTACTTCTACTATATCTACACCCCCTAGTAAACCTGTGGCTCCTACTTCATTTGACTATAGCCTTGTTGAATAGCTTGGAAAGACCCCTATGAAAATATCTATCTTGGACCTACTACATGCCTCTCCCCAACATCAAAAGATCTTGGATCAAGCCCTTAAAGAGTCAGTAGTCCTAGATAAAATCGATGTTTCCAAGTTCCAAGCCATGGTGGGGAACCTATCTGCACCACAACATATCACCTTTTCCCCTTAGGATATTCCTAAAGACAAACCCAACCACAATGAACCCATTTATCTCAAAGTCTTTATACATAAAGCCAAGGTCAAATGTGTGTTGATAGATGGCAGAGTAGGACTGAACATCTATAACCTTTACATTATCAAGGGTTTAGGTTACTCTAAAGAAGATGTAGATACCTCTCACAGAATCACAATAAAGGCCTATGATGATGGAAAGTGTTTCTCTAAGGGTGTCATCATATTGCCCATCAGAGTTGGTCCAACTATGAAGAATACATTATTCTAGGTCCTGGATATAGAAATGAATTGCAACATGATACTAGGATGCCCTTGGCTTGATGTTATCAAAGAAGTACCCTCTACATATCATCAATGTTTGAAGTTTTCCTATGACAATATGGAGGTTACCATCCCTAGGGATCCAAACCCTTTCCAATTTTGTAGATTGCATTTTCAAGATGATGAGACTTTTTTCCCACGATTGCGCCTATGGCATAGTCAAAAGCATCTATATGTATTAGAAAGGGAAAAGTCCAATCAAGACCCCTAAGTATTGGTGCAGTTGTCAATAATGACTTGAGTTGTTGGAATTATTTATCACATTACTTTGTCCAGGTGAATTCAACCTCCTTTAAAGAAAAGTGTTGAAGTTGATGCACAATCAACCCCATAGCTCCCAAGAATCATCTACTTGAAAACACCTGTCACTAAATAGAGAGGCAAAAATTATGGAGGCAAGAATTGCGAGATCCATAGATGAGAGATCTTTGATGAGAAAAAATGAAATTTTTATATAGACTAAAGTAATGTACAATATGATATGAAATACAATGAGAGAGCCCAAATATAAAGGTCTCAAGGAATCTTTTAAAACAAGCTAGAAGATGCTAGGAGATAAGCATGACAACTAAGAATATATCCATGAAAAGTGGATTGCCCTCAAAGTAGGTGAAAGGATAAGTATGACAAGGTGTTGACAACACTTACACAAACTTTTGTGTTGTCATCAAGTCAACATGTAAAAGGATGCTAACTCTTAGGTGAAAACTAATATCTAATGCATTTAACCTAAGTAAACTTAAGTAAAAGTGTAAATAATAATAAATAATTATTTACTCTAACACCCTCCCTTAAGTGCAACTTAGGGGAATGCACTTAAGCTCACAAAAGATAAGATGAAATGCAAAATGGGTCCCAGCAACAAAGCCATGTTAGGTACCTATGAATAAATGCATAAAAAATGGAATACAATCTCTGTAAACTAGAGACAAAGGAGAAAATCCAGTGGGAAAAACCCCTCTCCAAAAATAGATAGAAAAAATCTAGTGAAGGACTGAAGAATCCTCAAACTAGAGGAATGTCCCCAAAAATAGGAACAAGAAGATCATTAAGAATATCACTGAAGCATGAAGAAACCACAAAATTTTTCAAAATGAAGACTATTTATTTGAAGAAGCTCCATGGAAATAGAAGGCATGAACTAAGAGTGTCTATATGGTAGATGATCCATCTCACTAAAATGCATAGGTAGCTAGCCACTACAGTCAACTAGTATATAGGATCAAATACTAAATACATAGCTCACTATAATGAACCATCAAACCAATGAAGGATTAGAAACAATAGTATAAACCCCCCTTAATGTAGACAGGTTGAGGTGATAAGCAACTGAGAAAGTGGGCCCAAGGACTTTGCAGAAAGAACCAAGAACAATGAGAGAGGGTTAGAGATCCAAATACCTATAAAGGCATGTGCCACCACAACATCATGGGGAAAAAAGGAAGAGGGCACAAAAGAAGCATACAAATATCCCCCCCCCCCCATGGAATTTTATAAACATAGTGCTACTACAACTATCTCAAAACAATGTTCATGAACCCGAAATGCAAGAGTGACACTTTATCTTAGTGCATTTGCATAAAGATGCTTACAAATGATATCCTCAATGATCAAAAAAAGCATATAACTAATACAATATTACACATCATGATTAACCATCTAAAGCAAAGAAATCGATCCCTGAACCTGAAACAAACAAGTTATCCACTAGAATGCAAAAATGTAGAAGATTGAATAGAATGTGCCTATAGAAAAATTTAGAAAAATAACTAACATCACTTGAAAGAGTTTGGAAACATCTTTCCAATGATATAAAGAATTCCAAAATTAGAAATTAGATGCTCAAGATATGCCTCCCAAAGTGAAAAACTAAACTTTAGACTTTCACTATAGAAAAAACATTAAAAAGGCATCAAAACTGAAAATTACTAGCACCACTATGACAAGCTCAGAAATAGCTTTCCAATGATATCTTGTTTGCAAAAAATGAAGTTTCTATGCCAAATATATGAGCCAAAAAGAAAAGATAGGTCCAAATAGAGAATGAGGAGGTAATAAGGAGTAGTGATGCAGTGCTGATATGGAGCTAATGTTAGCAAAAGACAATCCCAAAGTTGATGGTCAAATGGTTGTCAAGGCAAAAAAAGGCCATAAAAATGACCCCTCTTGGAAAAATATCTAACCATTGGAAACAAGAGCTGAAAAACTAAGGGTTGATGCCAAATTAAACACTGGTGGACAAAAGTTCATCGTGTTTGAAAAAAATCACCCTTAGTGATAAGAACACAACCACCAATAGTTTTAAACTAACCATGCACACTTAAGCAAATGAGCCTCCACCAAAAACTATAAAGTCTTCCAAAAAAATGCACAAATCACCAATCATGCCAAAAAATAACTTAAGCTTGAATCGCAATTCAAAGCATTGAAGTTGGCAAAAAAGATGTGGTAGACATGGATTGTAAGGCTCGAATAGGCTTGTGTGTATGGAGGATGAGAGTTCAAGATGGAAATGCCTCCAAATCATAAAGATGTCATCTAGCCCATGGTGAATATAGTCCAAACAAACTATGCGGTGTGCAAGGATAGATGTGCCAAGGTGGAGCCAAAAATTGGAGTAACCCACAAAATGTACACCCAATTTCTTTGTAATTTTTCAAATCTAATAAGGGTGCAACTTTTCTAGAGAATATTGATGTTGTGAATGTGGCAAATAAGTGATAAAAAATAGGAACAAAGTCAAAAAAACCTATAAGAGGGTGAACATATTGAAACCCCCTTCTTGCATCCAACTAGTGGTGATAGCTACCCACATTCTGGAAACATGTGTGTGAGTGAAAAAATTTCCCTAAGGACTCACCGCATTGTAAGAATTTTCCTTGGAGAAAAATTCACCCAAGATCAAGGAGCACAAGAACAAGCACATAGTAGACCAAAGAGTAAGATCAATATCAAAATGTGTACTATTATTAGAAGCATGTACATACACACTAGGAGAGCCTATATATAAAGGCCTCTAAGCATGAAAACTAAGAAGATATCTTCCATAGTAAGAAGATAAGCATGATGAGGTGTCTAGAATGTTTTAGACACCATGTGCTCAACTAATGTGCTAACTCCTAAGTGTAAACAACATGTGCATAATTAGAGTGCAAACTCTTATGTTTTCAAGATAAAAACTCACAAGAGTATGCATACTCCTAGGTGAGTAATAAATAAATAATAAAAATATGCATTAACCTAAGTAAACTTAAGTAAGTGTAAATAGTAAATACTTATTTACACAAAAACCACCCCTTAAGTGCAATGTAGGGGAATTCCCTTAAGCTTACATAATCTAAGATGAAATACATGATGGGTCTAGACTACTAGGCCATGTTAGTTACCCATGTACATAATGATATGCAATCTCTCATAAAGTGGAAAAAGAGAGAAAACCTCATGGGAAAAACCCTCCCCAAAAAGGAGAGATGAAAAAACTCATGATGTATGGATGGATGGAGTCATCAAGAACCCCCAAATTACATCAAGTATATACAAGAAAGAAATGGGAGAAGGAAAAAACCCCCTAAGTGGAAAAATTCCCCCCCAAAAAGGAGAAGGAGACAAGGTAGTCCCCCCCCCCTAAATGTAGTATGCTAACTAGTGAGAAATGCTTCATTGTAGAAGCTGATCCATGATTGTATAATGATGTTCCTCCCCTTTTGAATAAAAAATGACAAGGGTAAAAATGAGATGCTTCCCCTATGTGTGGAAAGAAGCTCGATGATGAACGGTGTCCCTAAAACCTATTCAAGTGTCCTTGTGTCGATGCTAATGGTTTCTCCCTCCAAGATTGTTGAAAAGAACATGTGAATATCAAGCAAGGATGGATGTAGAACCTATTTCAAAGAACCAATAGTCACCTCAACTATTTTAGATAAGTATCCACAATCACATAAGCCTGTAAAGACTGATCATGTTGAGAATGGACATGACAGTCAAAGTGGGCCCTTGCAACAACTGTAGAAGGATCATCCTCATCTATGAGAAGCTGAATATCATCAAATAATTCCTCCAAATTTTTTGTGTGTGACTCAATGAAGGAACCTAAAATGTCAGTCAAGAAGCCATCACTTGAGGCTAGAGCTGGAAGACATAGTGTACCCTGTTGTGTTGGATCTATCATTGTGGCAATGTGCGCATGTGGAATATGCTAATTTCATGACCTCTTGTTGAAATAGTTGATAGAACCCCACATGTCTAAATTTTTTGAAGTACTATCACTGGTGTCATTATCAATTTCCACAATGTATGAAGTAGTCTCCTCAACAATGAGAAGATGAATGGAATCAATGATGTCTCCCACATCTTTAGTGTGAGACTCCAAAAACAACTCTACAATGTCTAGAAGGAAGTCATCCCTTAAAGATGAAGTAGGAAGACATGGAATAGCCTGTTGAACACCTATGGTTGGAGTAGCAATAGGCATTTCAAGAGTTTTGATCTCTTCTGGAGTTGGAGGAACCATGGCTGAGGTGACCAAAGATATACTGTCTTCAAGAAAGGGAGAAATATTTGGATCTCCATATGCTTCCCAAAAAGCCATCCAAAATTCATGAGGAAAACTTGCCATAAGAAGAGGAGCAAAGGATTCCTTACTCATACTATTATACATAAAGAGAAGAGGATCAGAAAGATATTTCCATTTAAAATTAGGTGACAATATCTGTGAATAGAGACAAGGAAGGACTTCTTGATGTTGTCTAAGATAAGCAATGATTAAGGCACTCCATTTATGACAATTCCCTAGTGTCAACTTCTATCTTATTCTAGATTGACACATGTGACAAGCCTCCATGAGATCAATGAATATATGCACCCCCCAAAATACATAAATAATTAATCAACAACACCCCCCCCCCCCCCCCACCCCTCAATGTATGATTTTCCACTTAGTGTAATAGCCACATGTCAATTTAGGGCCTATGTTTGAAAGAAGTATTTATGTCCACAAAATCTATAATTTGATTAAAGATCTAGAAAGTAGAAAAAAAAATGTACCTTCAAAAAAAAATAGAACCTATTTTGGAGTTTAGATGAGCCCGTACCAAGCATTTGAATTGGAAAAACTTGGGATTTGCAACTTGTAAAAAAATTCAGGAATGAAGATCTCAAACTAGCTCCACCAATGTGTAGATCATGAAATTCTATCCCAAACCAAAAAAACTTTCTTGCAAAAAGGAGTCTGTATGAGGAAGATATTGTTTTTTGAAAATCGTTGCTATTATTATTTTTCCTAAATCATTGTCGAACCTCCAAAAATCAAAAGGCTCTAGATTTTGCCTCAAATGTCCAATTTGGATGAAACAAAATTTGATTGAGGGGTTTTTTGACCTTCTAAATATGATGCAAATATTTAGTTTTCACTAGCAAACTTCAATCTTCACCTACAAAATATCTCTCCTATAGGCCTAATGGTCAAATTTTCCCAAAAAATAATGCCAATTCGAAAAAATATTGTGGAGAGGTAGATAAAACAAATATAGATTTGAAAATTAAATGTATAGATATGAAATCATCATACCAATTTTCCAAATTGGGCCTTTAGGTTGCCAATTTGCAAAAAAAAATTGCCTTAATTTGGACTATTGCCCAACATAGGCAAATTTATAGTGAATTCATCGAATCGATGCACTGGACATAGTGGTGAGGTCTTCTTTTGCTCTAGATGCTTCCAATTTCTACGAATTCTCTAGATCTTTTGATCGAAGGTGCTAAATCAATAATGGTCTCGAATGGCTATGTGTAAAGAATCTCCCTAAGCTCTGACACCATGTAAGAATTTAGGATAGCTCTGATACCATGTAAGAATTTACCTTGGAGAAAAATTTACCCAAGATCAAGGAGCACAAGCACAAGTACATAGTAGACCAAAGCATATGATCAATATGAAAATGCTTACTATTATCAGAAGCATGCACATACACACTAGGAGAGCCTATATATAAAGGCCTCTAAGATGCATCTATAATACATCTAGAAAGAACTAGGAAATAACCATGACAACTAAGAACATATCTTCCACAATAAGAAGATAAGCATGATGAGGTGTCTAGAATGTTGTAGACACCATGTGCTCAACTAATGTGCTAACTCCTAACTATAGACAACATGTGCATAATTAGAGTGCAAACTCCTATGTTGTCAAGATGACAACTCACAAGAGTACGCAGACTCCTAGGTGAGCAATAAATAAATAATAAAAATATGCATTAACCTAAGTAAACTTAAGTAATTGTAAATACTAAATACTTATTTACACCAACACCCATAAGTTTTGTAGCTCCACAAGACACCACCATTAATGCCAAATAGTGCCAAATAACAATGCCTCCAATTTCCTCAAAATCTTAGATAACTACATGAAGAGTCCACATGGGAAAAGCTAATGGAGGGCCAAAAAAAATATACTCCATGCTAATAAAAAATCATGCCCATTAAAGACACTACTTCATAAACTAAACATCATGTCCTAGTCAAAGGGCCATTGCAGGGAGACAACCATAGGTAGGAGAGGAGGCCAACTGTCTTGGGAGATGCACTCATTGCTAGGTGGCAAGTTTAGCCAATTACATGCACAAGACTAAACCATTCATTAGAAACTATGATATGTTCCAAGGGGACATGTGCCAAGGGAAAGCCCAAAATTTTTGTCAACCCTCAAAACAACTCCACCAATTAAAACAACTAAATGCAAATACCACCAAAAAAATGGTGTAGCATGATTTGAGAAAGAGATCATATGGTTGGACAAATCACTAGTGCCACCCAAATACCAATCCTCCACTTAAATATATTAGGAGGAATGTCTAAGCTGCCAACCAAGGAAACCACCCAACAAACTTCACTAGAAAAAATACACTATGAGTCCAAGAATGGGCTTCACACACACAAGAAGAATGATGTGCTCAGGTAAATATGGCCTTGGTACAAAAAAAAAATATTTCATCAAATTTCAACAATGTCCAAACTAGACATATTTTATATGGAAATGGGGGGTTTTTGAATGTTCTAAGCTCAATGGTGATGTTGGTTTGGGCTCAAAGTGCACGAAAAAATGACCCCCTAGATCCAATAAAATAATTGTTAAAAGCTTAGAGCTAAAAGCCAATGTCAAATCTAATAATAATAGAGCATGGGTTTGTTCAAATTTAGAGCTCTAATGCCCTATTGAAGCTGATGAACAATCAACCCCACAGTTCCCAAGAATCGTCTACCTACAAACACCTATCAATGAAGAGAGGCAAAAATTATTGAGGCAAGAATTACCAGGTCCATAGATGAGACATCTTTGATGAGAAAAAATCAAATTGCTATATAGAATGAATTGATGTAAAATATGATATGAAATACAATGAGAGAGCTTGAATATAAAGGCCTTAATGAATCTTCTAGAACAAGATAGAATATGATAGGAGATAAGCATGACAACTAAGAATACGTCCATGAAAAGTAGATTACCCTCCAAGTAAGTGAAAAGATAAGTATGACAAGGTGTTGACAACACGTAGAAAAACTTCTACGTTGTCAACAAGTAAACACATTAAAGGATGTTAACTCCTAGGTGACAACTAATGCCTAATACATTTAACCTAACTAAACTTAAGTAAAAGTATAAATAATAAAAAATAATTATTTAATTTAACACACATTATAAAGAGGACTAGCTATTTCACTAAAATTCTTGATAAACCTTCTATAATAGCCAACATGTCCTAGGAAAGATCTGAGTTCTTTTTTCTTTGTGGGAGTAGGGAGTATGAGAATTACCTCTACTTTTGTAGGGTCTACTTGGATTCTAGCTTCAAAGATAAAATGTCCCAATACCACACCTTCCTGCATCATTGGAAAGCATTTATAATTGTTGAGATATAGGTTGTGCTCTTCACATTGGATTAGTACTTTCTCCAAAGCTTCCCCAAATATGACACCAAATGTAGTGAGGTCATCCATGTATATCTCCATTCAATCCTATGATATGCCAGCAAAGATGTTGATGATAGCTCTTTGGAAAGTAGAAGGTGCATTGCATAAGCCAAATAGTAATATATAATAGGCATAGGTACCCCCTAAGACATGTAAATGCAGTCTTCTCTTGATCTTCTAGTGCAACACTTATTTGATTGTATCCACTATATCCATCTAGAAATGACAAGTATTTATTTCTAGCCAAAGTATCCAAAACTTGGTCAATAAAGGGTAAAGGAAAGTGATCCTTCATTGTAGCATTATTTAATTCTCTGTAGTCTACACATATCTACCACTTTCCTTCTTTCTTAGGTACAATAACTAATGGTGATACCCATTTTGTATCAGAGATTGGATTGATGAATCGAACATCCAACAACTTTTGTAACTCAGTCTTAACTATTTCATGCAATGCTAGATTTATTCTCCTTTGAACCTGAAAGATTGGTAAGCTCCATCATTGATATATATCCTATGGGTGCAAAGTTTAGGGCTTAATCCTACCATATCCTCATAATCCCAAGAAAAGGCTTTTTCATGCTAATTAGGGAACTTGGTTAACAATTCCAATTCTGATATGAACAACCTATTGTTTAAATGGAGATTATGACTAGGAGAAAGTTCCATAGTAGTTGGTAATTCTACCATTGAAACTTCTATTACTAGACTTGTAGCTACTTCACTTTACAAAAATTGGTCAATTATCTTAGGGATTTCTGGGTAGACACAGTCTTCATAGGTACATAGCTATAAGAGAAAACTATCAATAATATCTTTGATACTATACACTCATTGGCAAGAATTCTCTATACTACATCATCTTCTTCCTACATTTAAAAAAAAAGATTTCCTATGCAACATCATGAGCTAAGCTATAAAATTTAGTTCTTCCTCTTCATCTCATAAATTTGGCCAAATAAGTTCTCCCAAGTCTAGTTGGGGTTGGGTAGATGGATATAACTCTATCTTCCTTATGGTTTGACCATTTGAAATTGTCATACTGCCTAATTTGCAATTAGTTTTAGCATCAGCGGTTGCTAGCTTGGATCTCTCTAATATGACAAGATAGCCAACAAGTTTTAATTTAGGTGATAAGATAAGAAAATTAGAAGGGTATTCCCATGAATCTAAAGTCACTATCACATCTTCTATGGGACCATTTGGAGTGATAGTTGAACCATCAACAAGTTTTAACACTATGGGAGTTGTTCTTAGGCCTCTATATGTAACCTATGTATTGTATATTTACTCATCACATTTATTGCTGCTCCTAGATCAACTAAAGCATTATTACCAACCTATTCATTTTTCATTAGATTAACTACTGGAATACCAAGTTCTGAATACTTTGGTATCACTACCTTTCCTAATATGATATCTTCTAATTGCCCAACAACATGGACTATTTGACAATCTTTCTACTTCCACCCTAGCTTCTTAAGGCATGCTTCCTTAATAGCATTTCCATAAAGAGGGACATCATTGATATCTTGAAATGGAGGAATTTGGATGTGCATGTTTTTTAGCTACTCAACAATATCAAATGTCTCTTCCTCTTGGAATATAGATTTCTCTTTATTTAACCTATGTGGAAAGGGAGGATTCATGGTGCTATGGTCAGTATTCTTGATGGGTACATTAGTTGGAAGGATGGTATTTGGCAATGTAGCTTCTAGAAGGGATGTTGTAGGAGTATCTACAACTTCCATGATAATAGGGTATTCTAGTGTAGGAAAAGTTGTAACCAATCTCAAATGGATATCAGATACCTCTAGTGAATATGTAGAGCACTGCTGAGTATCAGTAGTGTACATTTGTTGTTTTTCTTTTTATTGTTGTTTAGATTTGGCTGAGACTAAGAAGGCAATTGGGTAGGCTTAGGATTAGTATTATTTTCTATAGGAGGTAGCACTCTTATAGGTTGTTGGACTAAAGGTAGTATTTGTGGGTTACCAAGATTTTGGTTAGGTCATTATGGAGGCCCCCTCCATTGATTATTTTGGTACCAATTTCCTTATGGTGGTTGCCATTGATTCTTCTGATTTTGCCACTGGTTGTTTGGATGGTTAGGCCATAGGTTGTTTTTCTAGTCAGACTAGGAAAGTTGGGAGTACTGGGAAGGATTCTAATAGTTTTTAGTTTTCCATTGATTACTGTAAGGATTTGAAAATTGTAGAGGATCTTGAGGCATATCTTGTCTTGAAGCCCATGATTGATGTCGAGCAATGAAGAACACTTGTTCATTGTCCCCATCTATCTTTATGTACTCAGTTGGAAAATGTTGATTTTCTAGGTTGGCTACTAGCTTACATGTGTAGTCTTGTTTCTATTTTTGGCAGTGAGGACAATAATTTGCCAATTATGATTCAACTTTTGCATTCTTTTTCTTTGCAATCATTGTGTTGAGATGTATAGTGACATCATTTATGATGAACTGTTTGGAATCTAAGAGTAGATTAGATATCTTGACCTTTGAAATGCCCTGATTAGTTCCTTTAGTGGTTTTGGACTAGTATCCCCTATCTTTCTTCAGAGTTAATCTTGAATAGTTAAGATAGATTTTCTTTGAGTTCATCCCAAGAAGATTGGTTTACATCACCACTAGCAATCAAGTCCAGTTCTTCTAGAAAATTATCATTTACCCCTTTCAAGAAAACTAATTTTTGTGAAACCTCTGCTAGTACATGCTGGGGGTTCTTCTACATTTGTTAGTAAACAATTTTTCTCATATGATCTAATATGTAAAATAGAGAAAAATGTGTATAGAAACAAATGAATTCCAATAAAAAGATAATGAATTCTCTACTTAAGTTTATTCAATAGACATAGGTGTAGCTACCTTTATTGCAAACAATTTTTTTTATCTTTTAAACTCAACAGAAGGATCTTTTCAGAAAGACAATCTACTAAATATTTAATAACAACTTATTTTATCTCACTAATATAAAACAAAATTTTATGCTAAAGAACTACTTGACTTTAATTATCAAGATTATCCACATAACTGAAAATTAAACAATCTAGCAAGAAATTTTATAAAGATAACATCTCATAGCATCCCAAGTTCTGAATTAACAATCTTAGAATTGGTAACAAAAAAAGCTAAGAGTTTTTGCATAAATAGTATCTTTAGAAATGCTATTTTAAACAAGTAGAGAATATTATCTACTTACAAATCCATTAACTAGAATCAAACTATAGAATTTTCTTCATATTTGTAGAGTTTTGAAATGCTACTTCTAAACTTGAAATTAAACTGCAAACAAAAATAGTTTTGCCTATCGATCTGTTGGAGGATTTCTAACTCCTACACCATATTAGCTATTACATATTTATAGGCATGGGGCTAGACCACTACCAAAATTACCCCACCAAGAGTAAATAGTCTCTCAAGTAACATAATTGTTAACCAGAAATGCAAGAAAAGCCAAATGACAAAAGAAACTACAACTAGGCGACTAAGTGTAACTGCTTCTTTCGATCAGGTAGCACTATCTCCACTGGCCATGCCTCTCAGTGATTTCCACATTTCATAGGTAGTTGAAAATGCTCAAATAATGGACTAATATAGTAGACCAATATAGGCAAACCATTGCTTCCAAATCTCCTTTACCTTTTTCAGTTCAACTACCTTTTCTTCATGCATTTCTAAGTGTTTCAAATTAATGATTAACATAGCTTCAGTATGCCCCACATTAGAAAAGTATTGCTTAGTTGGAGTCTTCTTGTCCTGCAGTTCTTGGAACTTCTTCTAAACCTCTTTGATTATCTCATCTGATTGGGCAACAGAGTCATCTTCCTTACCAGTGAATTATTTAACAAACCACTTAAGGTCACCATGGATAATCTAGTGTATGACCTTAAGTTCCTGCAATGTCTCTTTAACTTCAGTTTCCCCTTGTGTTGGTGCTTCATTTTTCCATTTGATGTAGTCTTTGATGACATAAAAGGCCTTATCATCTAAACTAGCCATAGGGCATTCAACCTAGAATTTCTACAAACTGAATTCTTGCATGTCCTCTAGCCACATTACTACCTTTGCCTAGTTGTTCCTCTCCTTCTCATATCCTTTGTTTCTTGTCTCTGCCTTTTTAGCAATGGTTGATATTTCCTTTGAAGCATTGTCCAAGTGACCTATGTGTTTGATGGTTTCATCCAAAACACGTTGGACCCATTCAACTACTATTTTTTCCACTGCTTTACACTTGTGCAGGTTCTCCAATGATTGTTGATTAGTTGCAGAGGACACATCAATGATTGTAGACATTTCACTGATCGAATTTTCTTCAAGATGAAGGATAACATTAATATAATGCACCATATTTTTTATTGTTTCCTTCATTTCCTATTTGTCATATACATCTTTCCATACTCTATGTACAATCTTTTTATTAGAGGCTTCAAAGAACTCCATATCAACCTTGTGGTTCCCTTTTCCCTAATCAACCTTTGTTATCTGGTAGTCTTGAGGGGCTAGGGACTCATGTGAGCTTCCATTTGGTGGTGTAGCAATCTCTGCTAACCAACACCCTAAATTCTAATCAAAAGTAATTCTTGCCTCAGTCCATGCTTTCTTTACTTTAGGCATCTTTCCCAAGCAGTTACTAGCTAAATCATCGATTGGCATGGATATAGGAACCATGGTCCTCTTCTTTTCTACTGAAGTATCTAACCATTTAGATGTGGCCTAGTCCTTTTTTGTTACAGGGGAGAATTTGGCTAAGGTGAGGCTACTCTCTTGGCCCTTGGGAGTCACTGGCAAGCTCTGAGATTTAGTTACATTATTTGTCATAGGTGGCTCTTCTGTAACCTCAAGATCAACTATTATGGTACTCTTTCTTTTAATGGCTGATGCCTTCTTTTTACTTGAATAGGTTACCCTCTTAGTCTTTGGAGTAGCCTCTTGAACTTGAACTTTAAGTGACTCAGGAACTGCTTCAACTTCAACTTCAATCGAACCTACAATAGGATCATGAATATCTCGATTAGTGATTTCCTTTTTCTTTTTGGGAGCCTTTTTACCTTTCTTTTTTGCTTCCTAGAAAGATTAGGAGTGGCAAAAAAATTTTATTTTATCCATTTTATAGTCCTAGCTAATACATCTTTAGTATGAGAGTAAACATCATCTTCTTCCCTCCTTCCCCAGTCAATTTTAGGAATGGACATGCACTCAATCTGATCAATGTAGAATGGATCAAGCACCTCTTCAAAATATTCATCCTTCAGCCCACATGTATCTAGTTCCATGTTGAACATAATGACTTTTTTAATAGTTAGGCATGACCACAATCTCCTCCTCACTTCAAATTCATTAAGGCAATTTGCCCAATAATCTTCTAATTGTGGAGTGTGAACAAGAGATACTTCATTCTTAACATTATTCCTAACAAAGCCAATATAATCAAAATCTTCCCAAGAAGAGAAGGGCTTAAAGAACAAATGAGCTAATGATTCTTTTGCTAACATAGCTTCCTTTAGACTGGGGCATCTATAATGTCTGATTTCAATAGGGAAGAATACTAAAGAAGATCTCTTTGAAATTTGAAAAGACTCTACTATAGAGGCAAATTGCTTGCATATTTTAGATAAAACTATAAAGTCTAAGCAGTAATGCAATAACTTCAATGGTTCACCAGAAAAGCTTCCTATCTTGATATATGTGAATCTAGGAAATTGACTATAAAAGCAACCATAGATTTACACAACTTGCATATCTTCTTTCGATAACCTATCATTCTCATGGCCTTGAATTTCAAAGACCAACCTTCCTAGAAAGACATCATTTACCTTTCTAAACTCCTTACATGGTGCAGTTTCCTAAAGATCATTGTCATATTGGTAAATGGGCATTTCATCAACCCAAGGCACATTGGGGAGATTCTTCCATTCCTTAGATGCTGCTAGGATATAAATTAGATAGGAAAAAAAGAAAAATGGGCCAAATTTGTTAACTACTCTTAAACCTTTATGCAAATTTTCAGCTATCAGGTCAGCCCAATCAATGAATTTACTTCCTTCAAAAAATTTCTATATGAAAAAGTACATCTAGGATTCCCAGTGGAAAGCATGCTCATTCCCCTTAATTCTATTCAGTGAAAGGACAATGTTTGCAATTTCTTTTATAAAGTGCTCAATAGTTAAAGGATTAGGCAATCTCAAACCCCCCTCTATAGTCTTCAAGAGCTAGCATTGGATTACCTTACTATCACAGCTTCTTTTCTTCTCAGCATATAGATGCTCAGCTTCTTCAAATGTCCATGGATCATAGGGTTCTTTATGGGAAATTCTAAAAGCTAAATAGATGTTGGTTCTATTGATTTTGACTATTACTAATAACCCACTATCAGACAAATTCTTATTTACTAGAAATGAATCATGAATTTCAAGCAAAGAACTAAGCAAAACTAGCTTTTCAAACTTGAGCATTTTAGGAAGAAATAATGTCATGATTTTTATTTAAAATAGGTTATGAAGGATATAGCCTAAATTATCCCCAAAACAAAGCAAACACAAATGAAATTGTAGAGGGTTATGGTAATGCACTTATAATTTGATAGAGCTACAAGTTGTGATTCATTCTCCCTACCCAATAGCGCTGGAATTTCTTTGCAAATGGAAATATGAGTGGGAAAAAGGGAAGAATGAATGCATTTAAGGAATGATTTACAAAGAAAATTGCAGGACATATTTGGTAAGTAAATGCAATAATTACTTATTTGTGCGACATACATTGGGAAAGGCTCTATGAGTGATTTTCTTTAAATGCCCCCATCAAATCCGCATGCTTACTGACATACCATGTCATCATGAAATGATAATTTTAGCCTTTTGCCAATTCTTACCATATTTGAACACATACCACCTTAGAGCTCACTATTTATAATCTTGCATGCCTTGGGAAATGTTTTTACTAGGATCCACCTTTCTTTTGCTCAAAAATTGGAAACTTGGATGAAGACAATTGTTAGTATGTAAAACCAACATTGAAGCTGAAGTTGAAGTTTTGGTCGATCAGGACTTCTACTTCAACATTGACTTCACTAAACTGACTCAGGGAAAAGGATGTGGGTGTTGACACCAGGAAGGCTGATATAGGCTTGAACTTGAAGCTAAATTAAACCAAAACTTCAAGTTCAACTTTAGAGTTAAGAAAAACTTAGGACTAAAACATGCTACGGCATGAGAAAAAAATTTAAGTGGTAACAACATTATATAGAAGAAACATGAAACACAATCTTCCAATGTTCCATCCTCCTTTTGTGATATTCTAAAAATGCCATCTCCTCTTGCATCATTCCCTTTGCAGTAATCTTTGTATTTCTCTAGAAACATAGTTTGCATTTCATCCCAAGTACCTATTGCATTGGATCCTAAGACCATGAACCATTATAGGGCTGATTATTTCAATGTTCCTAGAAACAACTTGAGCTTGTGGGCATCAATGTTATAGTCAAAGATATAACAGAGTATGTCAAACTCAAATAAGAAAGTATTAGGATCCTTAGTTACAAGGAGATAAAACTTTGGAAGAGCAACTATAGGTATATTTTTGAGATTAGCATTGGTTATGAGGCTTGAGAGAGGAAATGGAAAAGTAGGACATGCCATTACTGGAGGTATTTGATTATGGGATTGTTAACAATAGGTGTATTTGGACCAGAACTATTGAGAAAGCTAGCCAAGATTTCAACAAAAGGCTGAAGACCAGTTGTGTCCAAGGGTTTTTCTCTATAAGAAGATCCTCTAGGAAAATTAGGGCTTGCATCCTCAAAAGGCAACTCAATGTCTTCTTCAATTTCTTCATTAAAACTAATAATCTCATGGAAGAAATCTACCATATTTATTTCATTTTCTTCCTCTTTGATGCATGCATTTGAATTCTTCACACTTGTAAAGCAACGTTTAATACTGCAAATCGCTAAAAAAATTAACTAAAAAAGAACTATGACCCAAAAAGATGTTCCTAGGTTGACACCATCCCTAGCAATGACACCAAAAATGGTTCACCTCACAATAGATATGTGATAATCATGCCCAAAGCTTTACTTAGGAATATTTGATTCAATCTAAGGACTAATTCTCCCACCATGAGGTGCATTTAATTTGTCAACATAGGGACATATACTTGAAATGGTCAGCACGATATGTGGACTAGGTTTGTTAAGCAATAATTATGCTTATGCTGCAAGAAAGTAAAATGATAAGAAAGAACCTACACTAGTACTACAAAAAAGTAACACACTTAACACTTTACTAAGATGAATGGTGAAAATAAAACTATATGGTAATTTATATTTCAACTCAAACCATCCACTATAGTTGCTCTTGTAGATGTTGCGGGAACATTCACAAAGTATGATACTACAAGAAGAAATTATAACTTCTACCTAGAATACTAGAAATGCTAGAATTAGATCTACACTACTCTAGTCTAATCCACCTCCCAAGTGGGACACCTTGGTTGGCTTCTACTATTCTACTAACATAGAATGTAAACCAAGAATTACTTCATTATATTCCAAAACTCTTTACATAAGAACATTACATAAAATTGTAAAACAACTCACTACGAGAGTCAACAATGTTTTTCCATAAAATTCTCTCTAACCTGTAAAAAAGCTATCGATCCAATCCTTATAAATAGAGGATTGAAACTTATTATAAAACAAGAAAGAAAACAAGCTGACTACAAATCCACTAGATAAGATGAAGGAAATGTAACATCTCACAATATAAGAAATGAATTCTAGATAAACATTTGAACACAATAGTAAATGTAGAGGGAATATAGAAACATTTCATCCATGCATTTCAAGAGTAATACTCCTCCTTTTTAGTAGTTGTGTCTTGTGGTACCATTATGGTTCTTCCACTATAGTTGAGCCTTATCGCTCCTCGAATGTTGTTGGCCATCCTCTAGCTTTTTCCTTAGCAAGTTAGTTGCAATGTAGAAATATTTATGAAAATAAGCATAATCAAATTAAATCCAAATATTAGAACACACATTCTAATGGTGATATTAAATAATTCATTATATGTATAATATTGGCAAAATCTGACATATCTATCTACCCATGGGTTAACGGTTCTATCTAGACTTAATCATAAGTTCACCTAAACATAACTTCACAAATCTCTTAGAAATATTAAAATAGAGTATTTAAAATTAACATAAAAAAGAGGCAGCAATTAGCCTCATCATGGAGTACTGGTCTAGATTGGAAAAATGTGTTGAGTTCTTTGATGAAATATCAACACAAGTTCTAATAGAAATTAGAAGAAGAGTAGAACCTGAATCTGTTGATTAGGAATTTTTGGTAGAGGTCTAATATGATGATGAAGATTAGTCTAAGAGTTCTCCATGTGCTTGATAAAGAAGCAAAAAATAGAAAATCGTGAAGATTCCACCAAAGACTCAAAAAAAAAATTTATAGATTATCCTAAGGGACAACTAGTATTTTGATAATGTGAGAAGAGACTTCCTAATGACCCAAGCCACTGAGGATGAAACTAGGGCCATAAAATTGTACTTCAAGCTCAAATGCTTGATGATGAGATAATAGAGGGCAATGAGTTCATGAGTGATGATAATTTCATTAAGTTTGAGGAGTTCAAGGGTTTCTTGTTCAAGCTAAAACAAAATGAACTACCCTTAAAGATGAAGCCTGGTGATTCTGATGAGGTGGTTATTGGACTAGTTCATAAACTATAGGAATATGATCCTACCAGTGAAACCATCACTGTGGAAGAGCCTAGGGATTTGGTGAGAAGAAGTGACATGATAGTTTCTCTTGGATGGAACATCAGCTCATCATTCTTGTTAAGCTCAAAGGAGAAGACATGAAAGAACCATATCCTTTGAGGATGAGAACCAAATGAGAAAGTAGAGAGGTTATAGTTATAATATTGATTCCCAAACAATGGAAATTTGGAGCTTAGCTCTAGAACATTAGAAACCTACTCTCATGGGGGAATGTCATATTCTAGAATGTTCATTCTACTTCTAGTCAAGATATATGGGCTACAAAATTCAGCTACCATGATGAGTAAGAATAGAATTGATGTGTTGGAGGAACAACTTCAAGGAGCCTATGAAAGATTATTAAAACTAGGAGGCAATATGAGGAAAAGATAAAAAAAGACTTAGCTCTTGGAGAGCATGAATATATAATTGGAAAATGAAATGGTATCATTGACTAATACAATTACATCTACTACAGAGTTTAAATAATAGGGTATCTAGACAAAGGGGAAAACAACTAAGGGGTAAGAAACATATGATCAAGCCATGGATGTTGATAAGGATGATCTAGAATTAGGCAAGTGGATTGAAATCATGATTATTCAAAACCGATTGGTTCATAAGATAGATGGACTAAAATTTGTCTCTTAGGATATACATAGTAATTATCTTGTTTTACAGGGAGCAGAGTATAGATGTTTAGATATAGTTTCCCTATTATCCACTCTTTTCACCGCTTGGGTTCCCTACACTTTACTCTTTGATAATCTTGTACCTTTTTTTTCCAAAAAAGAATTTTTTTTTCCAAAGATGTAGATTATAAATACTAGAAAAATGATAAATAAAACGAAGGACCTAAATGGTCTCTTTTCTAGAAAGCTACAATTGATTTAAAATAAGGTGAAGATAATTACTACCGGAATGCCTAGCTTTGTGCCTGAAATTTTGTATAGTGATGGAGGAATTAGGGATAGGGTGGAATGATCAACATCTTTTGATAGCATTTTAAATCATCCTAGGTTCCTTGCATATTGTAACGATGAGGTAGGTGTAGTGGTAGCATATGATCTCATTCACATGTTCTATAAGCTAGAAGTAGAGATGTCAAAGATAACCACAAATGTTAAGTCAATAACTGATGGAAAATGGAGAAAGTGCCTTGATGAATTGAATGAAATTATGGATGCCACCTAGCTTGACATAGATAAAGACATAGCCATCTAGGTCATTATTGCATACATTAAGGCTAAACATCTATTGATAGTGATTAATCAGCTTAGGGATACAGTTAGAAGCAGAAGAGACAAAAGAGATAAAGAACATGCATTGAAAATGATACGAAGCAAAAAGATAAAAGGAATTAAGATAAAGGTCCTAGCAATAAATGCAACCTTCCCATGTTACAACTACTTTCTATTTTTTGTTTGAATGCAGAGGAATGTCTTTAATGTAACTTTGTATAAATATATTTATTCCTCTCCATTCATTAGGATTTTGACATGTGTCCTCCTTCCATCTAAATCTTGTTATAATACTATTTAAGGATTTGTAAGATGTAGAGTAGAGCTTCCAATTTTTATGACTAAGAGACCACAAGGTTGGCTCTAGTTCTATTATAGTAAGACCATCATTCTTAGTTTTTTTTTGTATGAACAAAAATGTAATTCCTTTTGAAGAATAATATAATACATTCATCCATTTTGTGTTGTATGAGTTTTTTGCATATATTTGATGTATTTCTTTCAATGAAATGAATACAAAGCTTTATTGAAGATTTCAACCTGAAATTTGTCTCCTCTTTCATGGGTTTGTAATTTTCTATGATATATGTACAAGATGCATATTATCCAGTTACAAATTGGATTTCAAGTTGTATGCCTTTGTGTATTTTTCTATTAGGTCAAGGGCTCGAGTAAATTTCTTGATATGCATCAAAAAAGTTGCAGGGATCATTAGAGCATTTGATAAGTATGAATTTCATTATGAAAATAGATGTTTGTTTGCAAGGTGAATCGATAGATTTGATATCAGGATATATGAGTATATTTTAGATATCCTAGTCTATGGCTCATGTTATTTCCCAATGGATAAGGCACTAATCACCTTGGAGATTTCATGTATATTGTTGTTGCATATGAGGGTTATGCTGATTCAAATTAATATTATACTCAAAATCATTTTCCCATTTGTTGAAGAGCTGAAAATTGTTACCCTGATTTAGCTTATCTAGTTCATATGTCATGATTTTAGCCATTTCATGTCTATGTTTTTAGCATATGTTTTGTAGAGCTTGAAGTAAAAGAAGGGTATAGCCTTATAGTTGGCCTTAGTGTTTGAATGGGTATGTTGTATATGTGAAGAATCTACCCCTAGATGTATTTGGTTCTCATTGGGAATTTTGGAACATGACATTTTAAAACACAAATAGGTGCCTTATTAAGAATTTATTCTACATACTATTAAAAATAGGGAATATTAATAAAAACTACAAAAAAAAAAAGTTTTTGACCTTGTTAAAAGTCTATTGCATACATATAGTATATGTTTCCTTGTTAGAAGACTTCAACTTGATAGAGGCCTCAAATCTATTAGAAGTTGTAATAAAAAATGAACTCATTGATGTTACACCAATATACAACTATTACAAGTGGTATAAAAAAGATACTTTAATTTACTAGACTGGTATCTTCAATATTTGATTAGTCCTTGGGTTCCTCGAATTGTATCATGCCCATATGAAAGGGAGAGTCCTAAAAACTTCTCCAAATCTCTCCTAAGACTTTTCAAGGTTCTTATATTGTCATTATAGGGTTTTCTCCAAGACCCTACACTAGGGGAATCCCTTCTAAAACTCCCCTACACTTAAGAACCCCTCTACCAATGTCTCACTTCAACCTATGTTCTCTTAGATTTTAGAACTTAATGCACTAAGTTCACAACTAGCATACCATGATTAAGATCATATTCAAATTAGATGGATGGGCTTCTAAAAAAAATACTTCAACTTATTTTAGGGTCTACTTGTTCACAAAATGCATAGTTTTGTTTTCAACTTCTTTAAACCCTTACAATAGGTCTAGTAGTCTTTTGAACCATAATTAAGGCTCATAATAGGGCTTTCAGAAAATATCTCAAAATGTTCCTTAACAAGTCCACAGACTATGTGGTATTATAGATAGCATTTTTATAGGAAAAATGGATTTTCAAGTTCTTAAGTGCCCAACTAGTCCATACACCCTATTCCTGCAAATAAGCCTAGTTATAAGGGTTTTAGGCTCTCTCTTTTTTATTTGACTTTAAATGGATTAAAATGGAAAGAAAATGAACTCAACCTCTTCCCAAATCTTCATAAATTATCCTCTACAAATTTCTATACATCTCAATGGACTAGTGTGCATAGACTAATCTTTTAACACCTCTTTCATTACTTTGTAACTGTTAGGACACTAGTCAGGTAGCCATGAACTTGCCTAGGGCTTGATACCAAAAATAGAAAACCTTCTCATTTGGGCCTCAAATTGTATATTTAAATTATGTACACAGTTCCCTAGAATAATCTACAAGATTGTATAGTTCCAACCATGGAAATTCATGCTAGGGTGATTTTTATACCTCCCACTTTGTATGGACTAGTAAAATAGTCATATAGGGACAAATTTTATTAAACCAATCAAAATAACCTAACACACACTAAAATTCTAAAACAAAAATTTTAGATAAGAAGACCTAATTACTCATGCATAGAAATCACTCATATCAATGCATTAGAGTATAGATGATCATGTTGCATATCGATGGTGATAACAATTTCAAGAAAACCAATATTGCTTTATTGATAAAATCCATAAAAATAATACTCTAACCTTTAATTATAACTTGGAATGATATTATATGATCTATTTCTCATGTTACAACTATTTAAATGGACCCACAATCAATTCTTGGTTGGTTTGTAGAAATGTTGCCAACATTATTGTTGACAACTTTTATGTCTTTTTCAATTTGACACTTCTAACACTCGTTATCACATTAAATGTGTCTAGTATAATCACATTGGCATGATTTCATATTCCTATCAACTTTCTAACAATTTCCTCATATTTTGGATTCAATTTTAGCATTTCACACACTATGACTCAAATTGACAACTTTTGCATTTACTAGTCAATCTTGACATTTCTTAGGAAAACATTGTGTCCATACCTAACTTAACCTCCTAAAGAATAAAAAATTCACTTAGGACTCTACTATAGTCCTTATCCATTATTTTATTATCCAATCCCACTCACAAGCCAAATTTAAGTTAGGGTTTAACTAAAACCCTAAGTGATCCTACACCATTCTCTCCCTAGAAAATTAAGTCAAGTTGCTCCTGGAGATAGGAATTCCATGTTGACACCAATTTTCTTGAAATAATTTTTACCCAAGTATCCTCTGAGTCCAGTTGGTACTTTTCTATTATTATAAGATCCATGTATCCATCATGCCTTGATTTCTTTTTCACCATTGAATCTAGGAGCATTTTAGCTTGTGGCTTGACTTGTATGGATACCTTCAACTCATGTAAATCCTTATCAACCTCTATACTATGATCCTTCTCTTCTACTTTAGCACCTTTACAACTTGATAAAATCTAACACATTTCAAATAGGGGAGATAGGTAACTCATTTGGAAGGTCTATATTGTAAAAATATTATCCATACTTAACTAGAACCATGCATGGTCCTATTATTCTCATTGCCAACTTGCTTTCACAAAGATGCCCTTTTGAAGTTTGGTTTTGTTGAGATCTAATATCACCCAAGATCCTTTCTCCTTTCACCCACTTTAGCCTTAAGATTTTGATTTTCTTCCATCAAAGTCTTACTTACTTTTAATGGACCTCTTTCATTATTGGCCATAGTCATCTACATGCCCACTAATTTCATTATGATTCTTCAATTCTTTGAGATCACAATATCCTCTTGAATGAATGTGGTAAGAAAATTCACATAAATTTTTCTAGTAAACATGTGTACACTATCATTGTAGGTAAACTCAACTTGAGTAAGAACTTAGTCTCACATTTCACCATAATCTTTTTTCAAACACATGAGAAGGTTTCCAAGCACTATGTTTATCACATCATTCTAACCATCTATTTGTGGATATTAGGATGAGCCAAATGATTATTTAGTGCCTACTCTTTTCCATAAAGTTTTACAAAAATGATGCATCAATTTTACTTCTATGCCTGACAGTATGATTACTGGTAAGACATGAATCCTTACTACTTCTTTGAAGAAGAGATTGGCAATGTAGCTAGCATCATGATTTGTAATACAAGGTACAAAATGACTCATTTCTCTAAACTTGTCTACTAGTAAAAACACACAGTCAAAACTAGTGGTTGTTCTTGGTAATAACACTATAAAATCCATAATAAGACACTCCCATGCACTATTATGAATTACAAAAGGCTGATATAGTCCTACATTAGAAGATGTTCCTTTGGAATTTTGATAAACCACAAACTATTCTACATATCTCCTAACATCTTTTTGCATTTTTAGCTAGTAATAGAACCTTTGGACTAGGTTTAGTATCTTGTTTAAGATAAAATGGCCACTAAGACTTCAATTATGGTTCTCTTGAATGAGGAATTCTCTCATAGATACCTTGTGTAAACATAACTGGTTACCTTTAAACAACAGTCCATTCTAAATTATATAGTAAAAAATAATTCTATAAAAATATATATTAAACTCAAGGCATACCTTGCAGGATTTTGAGAAGTCTTCATTGTTAGTGTAGTTTTTTATTTTTCCTATTTTGCTAGGTTTTTCCTACACTTTTAGTAATCTTGCTTAGGTTAATAAAGCATGTCTTATTAGGTGAATGGTTGTGAAGTGTCACCTTCCTACATGTCAGCATCCATTAGCTATCTTGGGAAGATACTTTTGTATCTTTAGTTCGATAGATGGTTGCTCCTCATCGGTTGGTGTTGCCACCTCCTCCCTCTTCCTAGCCTATATAAGCATGCTACTTGACTTGTATTTGCATCTCCTGTTTTTGCATTCTCTTAATGTTATTTTGCTTCCAGCATTTGCATTACTCTCTTGGAGACTAACTCTATGATGCTATTTTGATTTATTATCATTTACATTCATAGTTTAGATATTTATTCTTTGCACTAGTTTTCTGGGTTATTAATCTTATCAGATTCTAAAATGGTATCAGAGCTTTTCTATGTGCAAGAGTAGATTTTAGTTTCCTTATTTGAGAGATTCGAGGGGGGCTAATAAACTTTATTTTAGTTTTTTGAAAAACAAAGTATGCTCTTCTCTTGCATCTTTGGATGATCCTGAGAATCAGAAAAGTTTTGACAAAAATAGTTTTTTCTAGGGTTTCAATCTCAAATCTGACAACCAACTTGCATATTTAGAGTTTTCAATCAGTATTGCAGGTTCCAGCATGCCATTGATGGACTAAGGAAGCTGATCCAGCATTTTCATGTCATATTTTGGTTGCTAGGGTCATTTTTTAAATTTTTGGAGCCGTTTTTTACTATTAAGGGCTTCTAATTTACACTATAGCAACATCTTCTATACATCAACAAGAAAAATGCTTTCTGGGTTTTGTTTGTAGCCCCGAAAAACCATCTAGGTATCTTTTAGATTTTGCATGCAAGCTGTATATTTTGCAAAATTGAGCATGAAAGGCTACAGCCATACCCCTCTCCGTTGGCAGTCGCAGATTTGAATGCAGTTTTCAAATGTCTCGTTCTTGCTCATACGGACTCCGATTTTGATGATTCTTATTATGAACTTGGCTATTTTTTTGTGCTCTATCCACTAGTGAAGTTTTTATTTTATTTTCATGCATGAATTCTTTAGAAATTGTAGATTCTCAGCCGTGACTGTGCACAGTTCTCATTTTGAAAACTTCGACGGATCATAAATTTCTCATACGACCTCGTATCGAGGTGATTCTTTTTTTGAAAGTGCATGATTTTTTGAATAGATCGCAGTGGTGCTTTTTTTTCGTGATTATTGTGCCCAAGTTTCACTTTTAGCATATGCTCTTCATGAGGGTTTGTAATGCATTGAAATCAAGACCACTAAGTATTTCTTTCTAGTAGTAGTTTTAAACGCACTAAAATAAAGTGCCAAATCATATTTTTGGGGGGGGGGGGGGGGGGTGGGGGGGGGGGGGGGCATTGTCATGGCTGAGTTCTCTTCTTTTTAGCATTTTTTAGCATTTCTTCACCATGGACCAAACAAATATGCCCATCCTAACTCCATACAATTACTTTGAGTGGAAATCACGCATGAAAATTCACTTAAGGAAAGTTGGATTAAATAGGATAACTATGGGACTTGAAACTGAACTTGCAAAAGATGAAGACAAGCCTAAGTGGTTTAACAAATGTGATGAGGCATATGGAACATTGTGTTTGTCTGTTTCTCCTAACTTGTTATTTCACATTGAGTCTTTGGATACACCAAATGAAGTATGGATAAAGCTAGAAACACTATTTGGCATGCAAGATTCAATGAGGGGTCATATGTTGGAAAATGAATTAATTAATTTGAGTCTAGGAAATTTCAACATAATTCAAGATTTCTTCACCAAATTGAAATCACTAGACTGCAATTAAAACAATGTGAAATTGAAAAGAAAGATGAACAACTGATTCTTAGTATTGTCTCTAAGCTAAGTTCAGAATATTCTGTGTTTGTCTCTACCTTCTATGCTACTAAGGGTGCACTTGGTACTCAATTCACCATGTCACCTTTAGATGATTTTTCTGTCAATCTCACTCAAGAACAGGACAAGCTAATCCAGATGGGCACTCTTAAGTCCTCTAAGTCACATGCCTTGGCTGCCAACCAAGGCACAAAAGAACAACAAGGACAAAGTAGTAACAACAATAGTAAGGACAAGAAAAAAAAGAATAGCAAGGAGAAGAAGGATCAAATACCAATTTCTTCAAAAGAAACAATTGATACACCATCTTCCAAGGGTGATAAGCCTAAGAAAGAAAAGGTCAAATGTGCCTATTGTAAAAAAGCTAGTCATGATGAACATAAATGTTTGCAGAAACAACTTGATCACTTAAAATACATTCTTAAGAAGAATAATATCAATGTTCCTAAGTCTATCAAACAAAGTTCTAATGAAGGGTCTAACAAAGAAAAAGAAAATAGCAAGGGGAAAGGAAAGGGCAAGGCTCTTTTTGGAGTTGCTTCCTCACCATCCACTTGGGTTCTTGATTCGGGTACATCACAACACATGGCTTCATCTAAGGAAGAAATTGTATCCTTGGAGCCATGTACTATGTCTTCTATGTTGATGGGTGATAACACTCCTATTGAGGTGTGTGGGAGAGGGTCTGTTGATGTGGGGGATGGGACATTCCATGATGTTCCTTGTGTACCCTCATTGTCAACTAATCTCCTATCGGTATACTATATCACTCACACAAGTTTGGGCAAGTAGGTTGAGTTCACTCCTAGTTCAGTGGAGATATGTGAGTTGCACAATGATTCTACAGTTGCAGTTGGGAGAGCAGATCATCAGTCACGACTCTATATGTTTTCTCACTTTGTTCCTAATCCCCCTTTGACTATTTTGCTCACTCACTCTAATGATGTGAGAAGATTATGACATAAGTGGTTTGGCCATCATAAATTCCACTACTTGCATCATCTTAACTAACAAAGCATGGTCATAGGGTTGCCTTCTACTTTGACAATGGAGTCACTTGGAATACATGATAGATCTTCTGATGGGTTAGATTCACTTGAGCAATCTTCTACCTCCACTTTTGATGCAGAGATAGATTCAAAGGACTCACTTCGTTCCTCTCCTAGTCATCATTCACAAGTTGATGATTCTCCTCTAGATTCTCCATCTTTTGGTCCACTTTGGGCTAGATAGACCTTGCAATTTGTAGGTGATTGGGTTGGGGATTCATCAGACACCAAGTAGACTCATTCACAATTCTAGGATACTCTACATATCTTCATTGTTATTGCCTCAAATCCACAGTCCTTTCATGAGGCTTCTGGTATTTTTGAGTGGGATACAGTTATGCAGGAAGAGTATAGTTCCTTGATGAGGAACCACACTTGGGATCTTGTCCCTTTTCCTAAGGGAAGAAAACTTGTTCGATGTAAGTAGATCTACTAGACAAAATTTGCAAGCTTTGCTGGGGGTGTGGGATGCTTCATCTTTTGGGGGGGCCTCTTCCTCTCACCTGGAGTCCTAATTTTCTTTGGGGAGTCTCTTTTCTCTCTCTTTTGGGGGAATTTTATGTACATGGGTACCTCATCAGGCTTGACTTTCCGGGACCCATTTCTACATCCACCTACGCTTTGCTTATGGGGGGGGTGTTAGTGTAGTTTTTTATTTTTCCTATTTTGCTAGGTTTTTCCTACACTTTTAGTAATCTCACTTAAGTTAATAAAGCATGTCTTATTAGGTGAATGGTTGTGAGGTGTCACCTTCCTAAATGTGAGCATCCATTAGCTATCTTGGGAAGATACTTTTATATCTTTAGTCTAATAGATGGTTGCTCCTCATTGGTTGGTGTTGCCACCTCCTCCCTCTTCCTAGCCTATATAAGCATGCTACCTGGCTTGTATTTGCATCTCTTGTATTTGCATCCTCTTAATGCTATTTTGCTTCCAACATTTGCATTACTCTCTTGGAGACTAACTCTATGATGCTATTTTGATTTTGTATCATTTGCATTCATAGTTTAGATATTTATTCTTTGCACTAGTTTTCTGGGTTATTAATCTTATCAGATTCTAACATTCATATCTTTCATATAGGTCCTTAAATCCTTCAATTCCTCCTATATTGTTTCTAGCTTTAATCCTATCATAAACACTTTTTCCTATAGCCATCACTTTACAACCCTTGAATGTTATTCTTTCAACCATGGTACATCAAGTACCACAACCACTAGTTATGTGCGGTGATTCTACTAGTCCTTTAGCTTTGGGAAATAAATTGTATGATATGCCTAGATCATGGAAAATTCTCCCTAAGGTTTTTGAGGATGAAAAAGTCACCACTAAAGAACAAATTAGTCATTATTTATGACAAGTGGAGTTCCTGGAATTTAGTATGAAGATGTTTTAATCTACCTATTTGGGGAGAAATTCATTGATGTCACAATCGAATGGTCTAGTTAATGATTAACCAGGTCAATTACTACCCAGGAAAATTTGTTTGAAGCTTTTCTGAAAAGATTCAAGACTACTAAAGATGACCATTTTATTCTCTCACTATTAACTCAACTTAAAATGAAATCCATGAACAGGTGCAAGAATTTATTGCTCTCTTTAACAAGACATTGAATTTGATTCCCATAAATAAAAGATGCATTGAGGAGAATTAGATGAATTTATTCATTAGCCCCCACCCTTTTGATGTGAGATTTCAAATAAGAAGAGAAAGATTTCCTATAGTTGCAAAAACTTTATCTATTGAAGTGAAAGGTGACTTACTCAACTTAGGTAGATTGAGTTGCAATTTGCAGAAAGGAAAAGATAAAAAAGCTTCCATCACTACCACTGACCCTCTATATCAAAAGTTAGCAAATGATTTACTAAAAAGTAAGAAGATGTTTCCTCAAAACCCAATGCCTCTATCTCAAGATATTCCAAGGAAGAATTATATGCCATATCAACATAACAAGCAATCTAAATGGTTACCTCCAACAACACAAAGGTTACCTCTTGATCATCCTACTTCATCTAGTCATCAAGAAACTATGTGTGATTTTCATCCAGTGAAAAATCATGATGATGTAAGATACCCTGAAATGGCCAAATATATGTGAATTCAATTGACAAGAAATAATATTTAGGAGTATGTGACTCCTTAGGATAAAAAGGAACCAACCTTTGGAACTTCTTTAATAAATTTTCTAGAAAATGAATCAGATGGTCAAAAAGGTGACGATATAAACAATCATTATTTCAATGCATCCACCCCAAATTAGAGGCAAAGATTAGAGCAAAAATGGAGAAAAGAAGAAAATGAAAAATCTATTGATGAAATTCTTAAGAATATTATGTCTCATGATCACACTGTTAGAGTAATTAGATATTTCCTAACTAACTCTAGTTGCTTAAGACAAAATTTAGGCATCTAATAATTAATTCTTTTATTAATTATTTTGATGCAACCTATGTTAGACCTTTTTTAGGGTTTTGATCTCCTTTATATGGAAAATCTCTCATTGTAAACTAGTTAGTTACATGATGCTATTCTAGCTAGTTACATGATGCTATTGAGTAGGAGTTATTGTATAAATATTGGAGGTGAGATTAAAATGGAGATGTCTCATGCCTTGATTCTAATTGTTGATAAAAGTGTTAAAATTAATCTTGAGCCTAGAGATAAATATATAGTCTTGAAGTTTAATGACCCAAGGGCTAAAATATGGTATGTTGATACTAGATATGGAACCTACATGATGACATCCACCAAAGATTAGTTTTGGTGTTGCCTTAAGGGGAAAATCTCTCAAAGCCTTACAAATTGGATTCTGAGACTACCAACAATATAGAAGATAATGAATCTCTTCTCCTTGGCCCTGAATATGCCCAAGAAAAAGGAATCAAATAACTTAGCATGTCTAAAGATGCAAAACTAGTCATTAATCAAGTTTGAAAGTAGTGTCAAACAAAGAATAAAAGATAGAAGTCATATAAAAATAGGGTATGGAATGACACTGAGAATTTTGATGCTTTTCTATATCAGCTATTCTTCCTAAAAAGTTTCCAAAGTAGATTGCCTTTTACTCTTTGCTTCCCTCCTTATTGACCACTCCCAAGTTTAATAGGGATATTTACATAGTGGAGACAATTTACAAACTGAGTGCCCAATATAATGACCAACATATAAAGGTCTTTGATGATGATGGAAAAATCATCACATTTCTGGAAGGGTGAGCTCCATTTTTTGATATAAATTTTGAAGGGTCAAACATGATATTCCCTTAAAGCTTGGTTTGATCCCCTTTTGGGAAAAAAGAGGAAATTCAATTTGAGTGTTTACAATTCTATATTCAATGAAGACGATAAATTTCTTAGGGAAAATATTATCTACCCTATCCATCATTTCATATGGGTAGCCAATATTTTCCATGTTACAAAGAAGAGTGGTGAGATCATAATATGTGTTGACCTCCATAATTTAAATTAGTCATCACTCAAGTATAATTATGAACTCCCTTCAATGGATCATATCTTGCAATTCGTATCTAGTTCTAAGTTCATGTCCATGCTGGATAGATTCTCTCGTTATAATCAAATTAGTGTTTCTTCTAAAGACCAACAAAAAAAATTGCCACTCCATGGGGCACATTTTCGTAAAATTTGATGCCATTTGGTATGAAAAATGTTTGATTAACCTTTCAACATGTAATGGATCATTTATTTATAGACCTCAAGAATAAGATCATCATCATGTACTTTGATGATCTTATAGTGTTTTCTTAAAAGAAACCTTCATTGATGTCAAACATAGGGTATCTCATTGAATCCTAAGAAATCCATCTTTTGAGTGACATAAGTTCAAAATATTTGGGATGTGTTGTCTCAAAGGGAGGTATTTGAATAGACCCTAAGAGGGTAAATGCAATTCAATAGTTAACCTTTCTAATGAGAAAATTTGGGGTCAGGTCTTTTTTTGGGAAGATTAAATTTATAAGGAGATTCATGCATGATTTCTTGAAAATCATGATGTCAATTGTGGACATGATTAAAGGGAATATAAGTTTCTAGAAAAAATGGAAGGTAAAGCTACTTTTGAATAGATTTAGGATGCGATCACTAATGTTCCTACCCTTTCTTATCTAGAATTTTCAAAGAATTTTCATTTGGATTGCTATCCATATAAAAATACTTTATCTTCCATACTAATCTAGCCAAATGAGGTGAAAGATGAAGCTCCATTTCTTTCATAAGAATTCCTCTTAAAAAGCATGGGTTGAAATACTCCCTAATGGAAAAGAATGTCTATGTTGTGGTTAGATCAGTAAAACATTTTAGGTTTTATATTTTAAATTATCATTCGAAAGTATTTATTTTGGATAATGTCATTAAAGTTATCCTAACACAGAAGGATATTGGTTTTGTATATGATCTTGATATCAAACCTACAGAGCTCATCAAGCAAAGAGGCTTGTGTAAGGCCATTGCAAAAGGGGCTCCCATATAGGAAGAATAAAACGGTAAAGAAATACCATTGGTTCTATTTTCTAGTAATATTGACAATAAGTTTTCCAACATCACATATTTTATGACATATGGAAAATGTTCATCTCATCTATCACCTAGGGAAATGAGGACCTTCAAATTAAAATCTGCAAGGTATATTATGTAGGGTGACACATTGTACCAAAAAGGGATGGATTTTACCTTCCTAATGTCTGTGGATTCTGAACAATGGAAGGAGCTACTCCAAGAATTTCATAATAAGGCATATGGAGGATAGTTCTTAGCATCAATAACTATTTACTAAGTTTTAAAAAACTATTTCAATAAGCCGAAAGGGTTCAAAGATGCTTAGGAATGGGTTAAGGAGTGTGGATCTTGTCAATATTTTTTATGAAGAGTTTAACTAGCAACACACCACTTGAAACTAGTTGTACAAGAAGAACCCTTTCAAATATGGAGCCTAAACTTTATTTGTCTTATCCATCCCCAATCTAGTACCAAACACACTCACATATTGATGGTAACTGAGTATTTTACCAAATGGGTGGAGGCTTTTCTAGTTAAACAAATAATCTCAGAAGTGGTGTATAATTTCATCAAATAGAACATCTTGGTTAGATTCAGGGTCCCTAACAATATTATTGTAACAATGCTACAAAATTTTCATCCAAAGAGATTCTACCATTTTCTTATCAATATGGAATGATATTACAGTCTCATTCCTCAAATTATTATGCACAAGGAAATGGCCAAGAGGAAGTAAGAAATGTGGAAGTTGATAGATGAAAACCAAAGGTCTTGGTACAAATACTTATATGATGCATTATGGGCAGATCACACTACTAGGGAGAGGACAATTGTGCTATCCTGATTTGAGATCATGTATGGTACTAAAGTTAGTTTGCCCCTCCCTCTTGAATTGTTTACTTTTAATTTGTTGAATGCTATTGAAAATCATGAATTTAGAGGTGCTCTTGAAAAGAGGGTAATGCACCTATTTGAATTGGGAGAATAAAGAGAAATGGTGTTAGACAAGATTCATCAACATCGAACCAAAATAAAGAAGTTATTCAATAAGTAGGCCAAGAAAAGAGTTTTCCAAGAAGGTGATCTTGTTTTACTTTGGGACAAATGGAAAGAGTCAAAGTTTTTGCATAGAAAGTTTGATTTATTATGGAGAGGCTCGTTTTAGATCAAAGAGGTATGTAGTCAAAATTCCTTCATTGTATTATACCTAAGTCATACCCAACTACCCTTACCTTAGAATGGACAACAATTGAAGCATTAGCATCATTAGAAGGTGTTTGGTCCAACACCTTTTTTTACGTAGTTTGGTAAAAGCACAAACCTCTGTCACTCTTTTGTAAATGAAAAGGCTAACAAAAGTATAATTGTTCACCTTCAATGACATAAAAATGATATTATTATTTAGAATTTGAAAATGAAGTCAACTAATGAAATGTGTAGAAATGGATGAAGTTTAGGATTATAATTTTTAAAATTTATTTGGAATAAGCATTGATATATATTTTTGTTTATTATAGATAACTTTATAGTTGCTAAAAAATGCTGAGAACTAGGGGTTTAGTTCCAACCACAAAACTATATGGAAATAAATTTATTTCTATTTGAACTTAGAAAATGTTATAGATAACATATATAGCTAGAACAATCAAAAATAAAATTGAATTTAAACCTATATTTTCTCTTTTATAATGATTGAAATTTCAACTCACATGAAATTGATAGTTTTCTTCTCCCACAATAGTTTTTAAAACAAATCTATTCTAACCAGAAGAAAAATTATACATTCTGAAAGAGGACTCTCTCGTCTAGAACATCATATAATTTTAAAATATTTTTTATATGATTTAATATATTTTTATTTCTCAAAATTGACGTATTTTTGAGTGTTAAAATATGTTCTTGTAGAATTTTTTATTTACACTATATTATATCTAATTAAGACACTATAAATTTTATTTGAGAGCATTGTTCACTTTCAGCTCTAAAAATGGTGTTTATATGTTACTAAAAAAATATCATTAAAAATAGTAAGAGTTATTGCAATGTCATTTTTCTAAAATAATTTTACTTATTTAGTAATTTGATACAAACTAGTTTAAGATATGCATTTAATAGGCATTTCACATTGGAAAAGTATGAGACCATATATAACTTAGCTAAAATGAATTCATCTAGATCATATGTTTGAGAAAAAATGATTTTTGGATAGAAATACTCAAATTAAATCATTCTGATAAGTCAGCATAAAAGGTGACACAACTTTGTACTTGTACCTAGTTAGTCATGATCTTTTGTTGTGCTCTTTATTAGTGTCTTGTGTGTTATTTAGTTACCTTTCATTTAGTTCTAGTCTTTTCAATTATACATTTGTTGGTGTCAATTCAGTCCTTTGAAAAGTTATTTTTTTTAATATGACTCTGTAATCCAATAAATAAGGCATTGCTCTAATTTTTTTGGGTTCAATCTTTGTCTCCATCAGTCCTTGTGTGCAAACTGTCATGTCCCCTTTTCAAATAATTTTTAAAAAAAAAATCTTTGCTAAGGCAGGTAGGCCCAAGATAGTGAAGTTTCGGAAAAAGGGGGTTAATCTTTGGAAACCGTTGGACTAATAAATGAAAATTATTATTAAAATATGTTTCATTAACCTATCTTGGACGTGAGTTATGGTTATGCCCTCTTTTAAGGGGTTTTGGAGGCATTTTGGGCTCATTCCAGAACTTGATTTTGCTCATTCTTTGTTATTCTTCAGAGGCTACCAAACTTGTGGAGGAGGAGACCCAAGAACGGGAGTTTGTAGGTTTCTAGGGAGACCCAAGAACGAGATTTTTCAGGTTTCCAGGAAGGCTAAGGATGGCATTTTGAAGCCATTCCATGTGCATACTCATACAGAGTTTGCCTTTGTGCTCAACAGTGCAGATTTGTGGGTTTTTGGGTGTGTTTTTTGTATGAGTTTGGTGTTTTCAGTTGAGTATTTCATATCAGTTTGGGTTGCTGCTGTATTTCAGATTTTAAGGTGTTAAAATAGAGCTGAATATATTTATTGGGATGTGATTAAACTTCTAAGATATATTATTAGTGTTTTTGTGGTGTTTCCGGGCATTTTTGTGTTAATTTCGGGAGCTCGATGAGCATAGTTTTTGTCCTACATTTGTGAAATGTTGTGTAAAAGCTATATGGATCTGAAAATGTCATTTTTCAGGATTTTATGCTGCTGAAATTTCTTTTAAAATGTCCATTTTCAGATTTATTAATAATCTGTGAAGTTGTGAAGCCTTTGGCACTATTTTCAGCATACCCGATTTGGGGTTTCCTGAGAAATTTGGTGGATCTTTGTGATATTAGTTGTTTGATCTTAAAGATCTGATTAGAGGTTGGAAATATCATATAAAAATCAGAAAAAGGAAATTTCAGTGGTATCAGAGCCATGAACTTGCCAGCCTGAGGGTTTGTAGAAGTTTGCATGTTAGTTTTGAGAACTACCCAAATCTTGCATGTCATAATTTATGGTTGCATGTTTCTTCTAATCAGCTGCATGTCAAAATTTATGGTTGCATGCTACTTCTAATCATTTGCATGTTAGTTCTTGGTGAATTTGGTGGTTGTATAAGTTTGCATGTCAATTTTGACAATTACCCAGATCTTGCATGTCAGTTTTGACAACTACCCAGATCTTGCATGTCAGTTTTGACAACTACCCAGATCTTGCATGTCATAATTTGGTGGTTACATGTTGCTTCTAATCAGTTGCATGTCAAAATCTATGGTTCCATGCTGCTTCTAATCATTTGCATGTTAGTTCTCAGTGAATTTGGTGGTTGTAGAAGTTTGCATGTCAGTTTTGACAACTACCCAAATCTTGCATGTCAGTTTTGACAACTACATAGATCTTGCATGTCAATTTTGACAACTACCTAGATCTTGCATGTCATAATTTGGTGGTTGCATGTTTCTTGTAATTAGTTGCATGTCAAAATCTATGGTTGCATGCTACTTCTAATCATTTGCATGTTAGTTCTTGGTGTTTGAAGAAGTTATATCCTATTGGGGTTACACTCTACTTTATCCAAAATGGACATGTATAGTACAGAGTCTCAGAGGACACGATCTTGGACAATTGATATCCAGAATCAGAACAGTAGAAAGGATGGTTATTTAGACATTCGAGATAAACTTATGAAAATAAGCCATGACATGTCTGAACAGTTAGTTGAGCACCACCACATAATGAATGACATGTTGTCCGAACCAGCTAAGGTGGATAAGTTGACTGGATTTCTATTTGGTAGATTTTCTCACAAGACAGATGACACAATTCCCAAGAACTTGCATGAGGAGTTTGAGAAACTAGCTGATAGCCAGGTAGAGGTCTCAGATTCTACTCTGCCACAGGAGGTGATGGGAAAGGATATTACACAGATTGATAGTAACGATCAACTTGATACTCAACTTGAGACAATTGTTTACAGGTCGTCAAAGGGTGATGCCATAGGTATTCAGGATGGTATGGTTACAACAGGTAGTGACTATAGTGTAGTGGGTTCAGATGATGATTATGAGGATGTTGTTGTGCAAGATGATGAGATATGTGGTAGAGATGAGAAGAAATTGAGCATTCATGACTTTGCTAAGAAAGAGTACCAGGCACAATTAGATGCTTCATCACATGAGGTTGAGGCTGGTAGTACTTAAAATGATTTGTCCAGCCATCTGAAGGTGAACAAAGATATTATTGTGACTTCATTATCTCATCATGACAGGTATGTGGAGTTAGTTGGTATTGGTCATATTACTCAAGTGAGGAGTTTGCTTGAGTTACCAGTTGATTCTAGTTTACGAATATGGACTCAAGATTGTTATATTGACGTTTGGGATTCAGTTGACTAGAGATCTTTAACACTTTTTGGTAGCAGTGTTTATTTGGGTGTTATCATGGATTTGATTAATAGATTACACGGTGTTGTCTTTTCTTGTGCCAGTATCTTGTCTGATGTTGGTATTGGTTTTTATACACCAATGTTGGGCTTTGTTCATATATCCAGTCGACCATACTTGCTAGAATGTGTTGATGATATTTCATATTTGGCAGTGTGTATAGATGAGTCCCAGGATCATATTGGCATTGATGACATCCAGGAGGATGCAGTGGGCAGTTTTGAAGACTTAGTTTCCTTGGGTATAGAGGAGTTGGAGAGCAATGCTAATGTTTTTGATACTCCATATGTTGATATGAGCTTTACATTTGATTCACATGATATGGATGGTAATACTCTAGAGACTAGTAACTTTGAGGATACTCCTTTAGACAGTGCATCAGAGGAGGTTTGTAGGAGACAGTCAAGCCAGTTTCATCATGTGTCTAATTAGTTGAGAGTTAGTGATCAAGACATTGCTATCACTTGCCAGCATTTTGATGATGCTTGTCAGTTGTTAGCAATTTATGGATGGGGTTCTCCTACTAGTGATGAGCAGGGAGGCAGTTATCTTTCCTTGACAGAGTTCCACTCTTTATGGGAGGCTATTCAGATTTTGAGATAGAATTATATGCAGTTGGTAGCTGACAGAGATTATCTTATGGAGTGGGGCAGTACAACATATGATGCATTGTTGGCCAAAGAAGATGAGGTGAGTGAGCTTACTGAGCAGCTTGAGGTGACTTCTGAGATTCTTGAGAGTACACAGTTGGCTTTCAAGGAGGCACAGTTTCATTTGGCTAAGGTGACCATGGAGTTAGAGCGACTACAGTCTTTACCTGATTCTATATAGTCACAAGCTGTGGTGTTTGGTGATCCGAGGATGTCCATGGCTGAGATTGTTAGAGACAGTGGAGATGGGGATGCATCCATCCTTGATACTAAAATTGGCATATCAGGTTCATTCCCACTAGAGTCAGGTTCAATTGAGTTGGGTGTTGTAGCAGATTTTTATGGTGTGCTTGACATGGTGGTGACCTCTAGTACTAATGGCACAAAGACTAGAGATGTTGTATCAAAGACCATGTGTGATATTGGTGAGCTAATAGTTGGTATGGTTCTTGCTAGTAATACTACTCCCTTGGCAATGTCTTCAGAGGTAGTAGTCATTTCCAACTTGGTTAATGATCGATTGTAGTTAGTTACATCTGGATTGCAATCTGAGCCACTGACTGAGATTGGTGCATTCTATCGGCATTACACTATGAGGTATGCTCATCAATCTACCTTTGATGACCATGTTGATGAGATGATGATACAGAGATGTACTTTGGTTCTTAGTGCTTATCATCAGTTATGGGATAGTTTGATGCCTCGGGATGAGAGTTTTGATGGGCATGACATGGCGATAGGTCCTGTAGTTTTCAAGTTGATAATACATGACTTAGAGCAGGAGTTTTGGAGTGATTCTTTGGCAGGTGTTGTTATTGATTCTACTCCTTTGGCTATGACATCTCCTGACTTAGCCGGTGATCAGTCACAGTGGGTTGTATCACTTCTTCATGGTGAACTGTTGACTGAGGTTGGTTTTTTTATCAACATTATATTGCAGGGTATGTACATCAGTTAGCATTTGATCCTTGTGCTGAGGAGTTGATGGCAGACAAATTTGGTTTGGATTCCATTTCTTACTCTTTATCTTATAATGTCTTTTCACCATCAGCAGTGCATGGGAGTTATGGTTATGAGATAGTGGCTGATGATTTGCAGAGTTGTGTTGACTGCAGGAGTTGCACAGTGTGTGGGTTCTCCATACTGGGTATAGTTTCATTCGAGAGCGTTCACCATTGTTGCAGAGTTGGATTGTACATTCCGTATAGGTCAGTGGGATGTGTTGATGGTATTTACTATGTTGGTAGTTTGATTTGTCCACTTTACGTGTGTTCTGATGTTCTAAGAGTTTGTGTCTCATGGGTTTTTGACTATGGTAGTGGTGATTTTGGAGTTTGGTTGAGCTATAATTTTTAGTTTGATTATGGATTCCTCTTGGTCATATTGCAAAGGATATTGCAGGAGCCTGTGTTAATTGGTAGTAGTATAGTTCATGACTACATTTGGGATCCAGGTGGATTGATTGATTTATTGTTCAGCCATTGCTTGAGGACAAGCAATGTTTGGGAGGGGAGGACTTGTCATGTCCCCTTTTCAAATAATTAAAAAAAAAAAATCTTTGCTAAGGCAGGCAGGCCCAAGAAAGTGAAGTTTTTGGAAAAAGGGGGTTAATCTTTGGAAACCGTTGGACTAATAAATGAAAATTATTATTAAAATATGTTTCATTAACCTCTCTTGGATGTGAGTTACGGTTATGCCCTCTTTTAAGGGGTTTTGGAGGCATTTTGGGCTCATTTCAGAACTTGATTTTGCTCATTCTTTGTTATTCTTCAGAGGCTGCCAAACCTGTGGAGGAGGAGACCCAAGAACGGGAGTTTGTAGGTTTCCAGGGAGACCCAAGAATGGGAATTTGCAGGTTTCTAGGAAGGCTAAGGATGGGAGTTTGAAGCCATTCCATGTGCATGCTCATACAGAGTTTGCCTTTGTGCTCAATAGTGCAGATTTGTGGGTTATCGGGTGTGTTTTTTGTATGAGTTTGGTGTTTTCAGTTGAGTATTTCATATCAATTTGGGTTGCTGCTGTATTTCAGATTTTAAGGTGTTAGAATAGAGCTGAATATATTTATTGGGATGTGATTAAACTTCTAAGATAGATTATTAGTGTTTTTGTGGTGTTTCCGGACATTTTTGTGTTAATTTCGGGAGCCCGATAAGCATAGTTTTTGTCCTACATTTGTGAAATGTTGTGTAAAAGCTATACAGATCTGGAAATGTCATTTTGCAGGCTTTTATGCTGCTGAAATTTCTTTTAAAATATACATTTTCAGATTTATTAATAATCTGTGAAGTTGTGAAGCCTTTGGCACTATTTTCAGCATACCCGATTTGGAGTTTCCTGAGAAATTTGGTGGATCTTTGTGATATTAGTTGTTTGATCTTAAAGATCTGATTAGAGGTTGGAAATATCATATAAAAATCAGAAAAAGGACATTTCACAAACAAAGCTAGTTATTGCCATGTTTTTATTTTTGTTATTTTGTTAATATTGTCTTTCATCGAAATAAGTTGATTTTGAAGTTTTAAAGATCATATGATCAATAACCTTATGAATTATTTCACAATCCTAATGGTAATGGCTCATCCCCAACTTCACCCAAGACTTTGAAATTTCATGTTTTGGTGTGTCTCAAGATATTGCAAGTTAATGAAAGGTATTAAAATAAGTGTTTCTCATCCACATAATTTGTTGGATACAATTAAGTAATTCTGTATTGTCCTTGATGTTACACAAATGCCATATCAGTTATCAGATAGAGTCTACCAAGTTCTATCAGTCAGGAAAACAATTTACAGAGTATACTGAGCTCAGTCGGTCAGTAAAGCCTTTTGCAGTGTATACCGAACATTCCTGTATGTCACACGGTGAGTTAGTGTTAACCGAGTTTGCACGGTAAGCTAAGGAAAGTTTAGTTCTTACCGAGATCACTCGGGTATCAAAGGATTTTGTAGCGGACAGTTAGTGTTAACTGAGTTCGCATGGTAAGCTAAGGAAAGCTTAGTTTTCACCGAGCTCACTAGGTAGTCGAAGACAGCTTTTACCGAGTCTAGTCGGTTTCCAAAGGAAGTGGCAGGTTTACCAAATTCCTCGATAATTGTAGTTTTTACCGAGTTCTGTCGGTTAACACAGGAAGCAGTTTTTTTTTTCTAGTAGTGTCGGCCAGTGAAGAATTTTGTTTTGATTATTAGTTCAAGCCGACTTTGGAAAATTTTTTGTCAAGTTGGTTGGGCCGACTTGGTATTATGTATAGTATATAAAGAGGTGCTCAAGATGCGGAAAAGTGTGGAATAGAGAGTAGATACGGATAGTGCAAGGAAGTGCAAGGAAAAGACTTGCATGTGCCTAAGCAGAGTTGAGCAGAGGGAAATCTTGGAGCTGCAAAGATATACTTAATCAGTAAGGACCTTGTGGATTTAAACTGAGATCTGTATTCAGCAAGATAAGTTGCATGTATTTTCAGATCATTCATTGTTGCTTTCTAACCATTGTAACAGTGATTCCTAAATCTCCTAACAGAGTTGGTTTAACAGCCATTCCATAAATCCTTTAACAGGGTGGCAATTCAGTTGAATTGTTCTAAAGACCTCTTACAAGGCCACTCCTAACAGGGTGATTAAATCCTCTAACAGGGTCACACCTAACAGTGTGTTTTGTAACCTTTAACAGGGTTGGCTCCTAACAGGGCTCACTTCAGAAGAGTGAAAATTGGTGACTAGTTGCTGGTGGTTTTTCCCATATTGAGTTTCCACGTAAATCTGGTGTCTACTGTGTTCATGATTACTTTCCTTTGCATGGTCGCTTATTTTAGTAAATGCTTAATAAATTAACTAAACATCTATCAAGTTTTAAGCAGTAATTTATGTGTTTACCGAGTAGCAGTAGCAACTAAGTTTTAATGCATCTTTGGGACTGTTGAAAATGTTTTTGTGGTAACTGATTCACCCCTCCCCTCTCAGTTACCCCATCTTCATTTTCCAACAATTGGTATCAGAGCTTTGGTGCTTGCAGGAGGAGATTTCAAAGATCTAAGCCAAAGATCAAGATGTCTTACAAGAGGGAAATCCCAAGGCTTAACCGAAACAACTTCTCAGCATGGCAGGGATTAATGAGACTTCATCTAGCTTCCATTGGTGACACTGGTCTAAAATATCTTGATGAAAAATATATAGAACCATCAGGTACATTATCAGTCAATGACATTGCTATAAAGAAGACTCATAACATTATGATGATTGATATTGCATCTGCCTTGAGTTATGAAGAGTTTGATGATGTCAAGGACTGCACTACTGCCTATGAAATGTGGGAAAGACTGAAAAAGATCTATGGTGGAGATGACAATGTCAGAAGAGCCAAAGCTGAAAGTCTGATAGGACAGTTCGATCAGATGAAAATGAAAGAAGATGAAAACATTGCCAAATATGTTGAAAGAATTAAAGCATGTGTCAGTGCTATCAAAGCTTCTAGAGGAAGTATCAGTGAAGAGACAGTCATAAGTAAAGTTCTTAGAACTCTACTTCCAGTTTATGCCATCGGGGTATCAGCCATTCAAGAAAGAAGGTGTGAGGCCAATCACAAGATAAACCTAGAGGCCATAGTTGGAAGATTGACAGCATTTGAACTAGATAATTTTGATAATTATGTTCCAGCTGCAAAGAACATTGAGTCTGCATTTGAAGCCAAGCTTTTACTCAAGGACAAAGGCAAGAAGAAGAAGGAATCTCAGTCAGAGAGTGAAGATCAATCAGATCAGAGTTCTGACAGCGACCTTGAAGTAATTGAAGCTCTACTTGCAAGAAAATATTCAAGAAGAAGAGGTAAATACAAAGGTAAAGTACCCCTAATCTGCTTTTCATGTGAAGAAGTCGGTCATATTGCTGCAAGGTGTCCAAACAAGAAAGATAAAGATGAAAAGAAAGATAATAAATGGAACAGTAAAAAGGATCTCAAATCATTTAAGGATAAAAGTAAGAAATCATGTTTTATGGCTAAAGATTCTAATGATTCTAATGATGAAGAAGAGGATGAGATTGTTTACATTGATGTAAAAGATGAATCTGACAATGAAGAAATGACACTCATCTCTCACATAAGTAAGAATGATACATGGATCATTGATAGTGGGTGCTCACATCATATGACTGGAGATAAAACAAAGTTTGATCAATTTGAAGAATATGATGGTGGCAGTGTAAGATTTGGAAACAATGAACCTTGTTGCATCAAAAGAAAAGGAAGAATCACTCTAACCTAGGAACTTGTATGTGATAATACTTATTGGGTAGAAGGCCTAAAGCACAATTTGTTGAGTGTGGCACAGTTACTCAACAATGGACTCAAAGTAGAATTCATCCAAGGCAAAGCAAGACTGCTGAACGGTAAAGGAAAGCTGATTGGATCTGGTACTCAAACTAAAGGTAACTTGTTCTATCTTGAACTTGGTGAACATTCATGTTTTATTGCTCAAGTAGAAGAGAGTTGGTTATGGCATAAAAGGTTATGTCATATGAATTTTGACAATTTGGTAAAGATAAGCAAATTCAAGAAAGTGAGAGGCATTCCTGATTTAAAGAAACCAGAGGTCGGTTTATGCAAGAATTATCAAATTGGAAAGATGGGTAAGTCTAGTTTCAAAAGCAAAAATTATTAGTCTAAAGATTTATTAGAAATTGTGCATACTGACTTATGTAGACCTATTGAAACTGAAAGCTATACTGGTGAAAAATATTTTATTCTTTTTGTTGATGATTATTCAAGAATGATGACCGTCATGTACCTAAGGAACAAATCAGAAGCATTTAAAAAGTTCAAATGGTATTTAGCAAGAGTAGAAAAAGAAATAGGGAAAAGATTGAAATGCCTAAGGTCAGACAGAGGTGGTGAATTTATTTCACATGAATTCAATAACTTTTGTATTGAAAGAGGAATCAAAAGACAGGTTTCAGCACCAGGTACTCCTGAACAAAATGGCATAGCTGAAAGAAGGAATAGATCCATCATGGATTGTGCAAGAACCTTGATGATAGAAAAAAATGTTGCTATCAAATACTGGAAGGAAGCTATCAGTACAGCAGTTCATACCTTAAATCGAGTACAATTGAAAAAAGACTCATTCAAAACTCCCTATGAATTATGGTATGGCTATAAACCCAATATAAGTTATCGGAAAGTATTTGGAAGCAAATGTTATATCTTGAAAGAATCTAGAAAAGGTAAATTTGATGTAAAAGGTGATGAAGGTATATTTCTTGGATACTCATGCAAGAGTAAAGCATATAGATGCTTGAACTTATCTACTCACAAAGTCATAGAAAGTATACATGTGAAAGTTGATGAGTTTGCAGAAAAGACTGAAGAAGAAAGAAGAAGAGAACCAGAAGATTACAAAAGATTCATCCTCAGTGAACCAAATATAATATCAACTGCATCTAAGAATCAGAAACCTTCTTCTACCGAGTCATCACTAACCGAGTTGCAAAAAACATCTACCGAGCCAACATCTATCGAGTCAGAGAATACCAAGTTAGAGATTACCGAGCCAGAGGTAATCGAGTATGTGCATACCGAGCCACTTGATACCGAGCCAGACCAAATCGAGCATGAAGGTAAAATGCAAGAAGATAATGACAAGATTCATCCAAAAGGAAAAGAACCTGTTCTAGCCAAATATGTCAGGAGACATCATTCAGCAGATCAGATCATTGGAAATAAATCTGAAGGAACCATGACAAGAAGTAAGTTGAAAGGTACTTGTTTACTTGCTAATTTTGAACCTAGAACTGTCAAAGATGCATTAGAAAATGATAATTGGATTGAAGCAATGAATGAAGAAATAGAGTAGATAGAGAAAAACAAGACATGGACTCTTGTACCCAGGCTTAAAGACAAAAATGTAATCGGTACAAAGTGGGTTTTCAGAAATAAGTTGGATGAAAATGGTAAAGTATCAAGAAACAAAGCTAGATTAGTGTGCAAAGGATATTCTCAAGAGGAAGGCATAGATTATGGAGAAACTTTTGCTCCCGTTGCTAGATTGGAAGGTGTTAGAACCTTATTAGCATATGCTGCTTACAAAGGTTTTAAAGTTTATCAGATGGATGTCAAGTCAGCATTTCTAAATGGTATACTGGATGAAGAAGTCTACATTGAACAACCTGAAGGTTTTATAGATCCAGATAAAAGGAACATGGTTTGCAAATTGCACAAGGCACTGTATGGTCTGAAACAAGCCCCTAGAGCATGGTATGAAAGATTGAATAGCTATCTTATTCAAATTGGATTTCAAAGAAATAATGACAATAGTAGTTTGCATATGAAGGACCAGAAAATAAGATTGTCCTGGCAAAAATATTTGTAGATGATATTGTTTTCATAGGGAATGATGATCTTTGCAAAGAATTTTCAGAACAAATGAGCAAGGAATTTGAAATGTCAATGTTCAGTGAAATCAAATTCTTTGTTGGACTTCAAATTCAGCAGAACAAGAATGACATCTACATCACTCAAGAAAAATACATCAAAGAGATATTGAAAAAGTTTGGTATGGAAGACTGTAAACCAGTTGGAACTCCCATGTGTACTAGACTAAAACTTACCAAAGAAGATGATTCAAAGGAAATAGATCAGACATTGTACAGATCTATGATTGGAAAGTTGCAATATGTAGTTCATACTAGGCCAGATATTGCTCTTGCAGTTGGAATTGTGGCAAGATTTTCAGCCAAACCAAGAGAAAATCACATGATGGCAATCAAGAGGATAATGAGATATCTGAAAGGAACTGAAGATTATGGATTATGGTATAAATTTGGAGGAAACCTAGACTTAAAAGTGTTTACTGATGCTGATTGGGCAGGAAACCTTGACGATAGAAAAAGCACAAGTGGAGTTGCATTCTTTCTTGGAAAGAGGTTGGTTTCTTGGACAAGCAAAAAGCAAAATTGTACAACTCAATCAACAGCAGAGGCAGAGTATGTTGCTGCAGCAGTAAATTGTTCTAATATTGTTTGGTTCAAGCAATTGCTACAAGGCATGAAGATGGAAATCAAGGAACCAGTTGTCATGTTTTGTGATAATACAAGTGCAATCAACATATCTAAGAATCCAGTAATGCATTCTAAGACTAAGCACATTGCAATCAAGTATCACTTTGTCAAAGAATTGGTGCAGGACAAGGAAATCAGATTGGAATATGTCCATACAAAGGAACAGATTGCTGACATATTCACAAAGCCTTTACCTAAGGATGCATTTTTGTATCTCAGAGGTAAATTAGGGGTCATTCCCCTATCTGAAGTTCACTAAAAATAAGTTTTAGTGATGCATCAGCTCTTACAAAATTGAACAATCATCAGTTGATGCAGCAAATCAAGGAAATATTGCATATGAATCAGTACTAAAGGTACAATGAAATTCATTGAAATTGGATTGTCTTTGGCATGTGTTGTCAAAGAGGGAGAGTTTTACTGTCATATCTTTCCGAAATTTGATTATGTAATTCCTTCACAGAGGGAGATTACTGTAAGAGGGAGAGTTCTCTATCTTAGAGGGAGAATTGTTAATTGTGTTGTGTTGCTGTAGACTTGCTTTCAAATTTCATTTCTGCTATGACATGTTGTGTTGCCATCAATGCCAAAGAGGGAGATTGTTGGATACAATTAAGTAATTGTGTATTGTCCTTGATGTTACACAAATGCCATATCAGTTATCAGACAGACTCTACCGAGTTCTGTCGGTCAGGAAAACAGTTTACAGAGTATACCAAGCTCAGTCGGTCAGTAAAGCCTTTTGCAGTGTATACCGAGCATTCCTGTATGTCACACGGTGAGTTAGTGTTAACCGAGTTTGCACGGTAAGCTAAGGAAAGTTTAGTTCTTACCGAGATCACTCGGGTATCAAAGGATTTTGTAGCGGACAGTTAGTGTTAACCGAGTTCACACGGTAAGCTAAGGAAAGCTTAGTTTTCACCGAGCTCACTAGGTAGTCGAAGACAGCTTTTACCGAGTCTAGTTGGTTTCCAAAGGAAGTGGCAGGTTTACCGAATTCCTCCGTAATTGTAGTTTTTACCGAGTTCTGCCGGTTAACACAGGAAGCAATTTTTATTTTTCTAGCAGCGTCGGCCAGTGAAGAATTTTGTTTTGATTATTAGTTCAAGCCAACTTTGGAAAATGTTTTGTCAAGTTGGTTGGGCCGACTTGGTATTATGTATAGTATATAAAGAGGTGCTCAAGATGCGGAAAAGTGTGGAATAGAGAGTAGATACGGATAGTGCAAGGAAGTGCAAGGAAAAGACTTGCGTGTGCCTAAGCAAAGTTGAGCAGAGGGAAATCTTGGAGCTGCAAAGATATACTTAATCAGTAAGGACCTTGTGGAGCTATACTGAGATCTGTATTCAGCAAGATAAGTTGCATGTATTTTCAGATCATTCATTGTTGCTTTCTAACCATTGTAACAGTGATTCCTAAATCTCCTAACAAAGTTGGTTTAATAGCCATTCCATAAATCCTTTAATAGGGTGGCAATTCAGTTGAATTGTTCTAAAGACCTCTTACAAGGCCACTCCTAATAGGGTGATTAAATCCTCTAACAGGGTCACACCTAACAGTGTGTTTTGTAACCTTTAACAGGGTTGGCTCCTAACAGGGCTCACTTCAGAAGAGTGAAAATTGGTGACTAGTTGCTGGTGGTTTCTCCCATATTGGGTTTCCACTTAAATCTGGTGTCTACTGTGTTCATGATTACTTTCCTTTGCATGGTCGCTTATTTCAGTAAATGCTTAATAAATTAACTAAACATCTATCAAGTTTTAAGCAGTAATTTATGTGTTTACCGAGTAGCAGCAGCAACTAAGTTTTAAGGCATCTTTGGGACTGTTGAAAATGTTTTTGTGGTAACTGATTCACCCCTCCCCTCTCAGTTACCCCATCTTCATTTTCCAACATAATTAACCTTAACCTTTTAGACGTTAAGGTTCAAAGTACAAAATATGTGTTTTGATCTAAAATCTTAACCTCGCACCCAAGAAAATGAGTTGAGATAAACTTCTCAAATATGGATTTTGTACCATTAACCTTAACCTCAAAAATTTAAAAATGTTAAGACCAGAGTCTAATATACATGTTTTGGGTTTTCTTATTAACCTCTTTGACCAATTTTATAAAGGATAATAATTGAGAGTTGGATCTTCTCAAAGGCAAGTGTAAGATGGAAAAATGTGTATCAGTCATGAAAGAATGTAATTAATGTTTTGAAGGCATTTGACGAAGCATTTGAAATTTGTAGGGAAGGTCTACCCGCATCATATTTCCAACTCTAAGGTGAAGAAAATCTAAGTAACTTGTCACATCATCCTGGCTTGATGTGACCCAAAGACATAATGTTGGGAATATAAGCTAGAGATATAATCTTCAATCCATATGCATGAAGAAGTTTAAAACTCAGCTATAGAAGGTAACTACCTCCACATGATTACTAAAATGAAAATCTAACTAGACAAGAACAAAGTACAATTTTGATTCAATTCAAAGGTTTATTTTACATTGTTCATAATGTGGCCATACACACACACACACACAAAATGTTTGAATGAGATCTCCTAGAAAAGCATGTGAACTGTTTGTAAGAATGTCTTCTAAGCATATATAAGACATTTGACAAAAGTGTCATCTCTATTTGACCTCATAATTCAATCAAGGATGTGAATATGCAAGGAAAGCCATTTGAGGGTGTCATGCAAATAAAATGAATAATATGGAATCATTTATTCCTTTGAATATGCGCCTGCAAGTCACTTGTGATGAAAGACTCATTTATAAGGAGCTTTGAAGGGATTGAAAATTGATGATCCATGTCTACAATAAACTTGGTGTTCTAAGAGTTCAAATATTGTTTTGAACATTAACATAGCCATAAATGACATTGACTTATATATATAGTAGGCTCTATTCAAGAACAATTTTCATGGAAGCATAATGGTCGGTTGATAATTTTCCATCTAATCAAATTTATCATTTCAAGTCATATACCAAGAAAGAAAAATTCAAAAATTATATTTCATCTATCACAAAGTGAAAATATCAGAGGCCTAATTATGCTCCTATTTTAAAGAGCACTCTTCTTGATATTAGTGATATCATCCCAAGGAGGCTCATCCTGCAAGATTTTTGGTCATCCCTTAAAAGTGGTGACAAGAACCCCTTAGCTACAAAGATTTTGAAAAGTAGAATAGCCAAAGCCAAAGTTCATCCCATTTCAGCACAATGTCTTGATCTAGTGTTGGAATTTATAAAATCATAACACCCAAATACTAGAGAAGTCATTGCATCAAATAATAAGGTGATCATCAATTTGGATCTCATTTCTATGGCCATAGCTTTTAGTTTCCCTATCATAGAATAATATTCCAACATATAGATAAGGATGACAACAGAGTAGTATGTTATAGATAAAACTTTGTGTTTGAACATCAATGCTAGGTCATGGTTCTCACTACCAAGGAAAGGTAAATGTTAGTTAGAAAATTCCATTGATATATCATCATTAGAGGAGGATGTGGAAGATATGGTAATCCTTCTGAGTAGAATAATGTGACTCAAGGATTCATGTGAATTTGAAGGATGGATGTTTCTATTTATCAACATGATCTATGAAGGGAAACATCACATTTATTGGCCATATCTTATTAGTGATACTCTACATAAACAACTCATATAACTCCATGTTAATGATTACTTCTATATGAATTCTTAGCTCTTCTATGCTATAGCAAGCACAAAAACTTGGCTTGGGATTACCAAATAGAGTATATATATAATGATGTGATTATCATTCATAATCACCTCCCTCAGTTATAGTATGAACATGGTCTGCACCATTCTAGAAGAGTGAATGATGCATTTATGATGTTGATGGAAAGGGAACAACAAGGGAACATAGGACTTAGAATTGCACTAGAAGTAGTTGTAGTAAGTCATAAATTGGAAGTTACTTCATACAATTCCTAAAGTTTACTTATATTCAGTTGGTAGCTTATGATGGATACTCCCTTATGCTACCTACATTTGTTTATGATAAACTAGTGCCCATTGAGATGTGTAGGAAAAAAGATCAAATAAATAATCTTTGCAGGAACATGAGGGTAGATGAGATACCCTTTCCTAATGGCATTGGGAATTATCTGGTGTGAGACATCTATAAATGAGAAGAACATAGAGAGAACCATTGCCAAAATAAATTTAGATCCTTATACCATATGTTTCCCTTATGATAGTAAAGCTTATGAAGTTGATGAACTAAAGCTAATTCCAAGCCTTGGTCACTTTCTAGCTCTAGAAGACTTTTGGGAAGAATTGTGAAAGTGATTTCAAAGTCAGGAAGAGAGAATGGATGGGGTTTAATGCAAGGAAAGAAATAATTTTTAAAATGGATATTGACGTGACATGCATAGAATATGATGAATTGTCATTAGTTGATCCTTTATGTTACAAGAAGATTGAGTTGTTCTAACTTTCACCAATTTATTGGTCTATTCCACAATTGAAAAAAGTAAAGCAAAGAATTGTATACATCATCAAGAGAAATGAAGTGTGGGTGCATAAAATGAGGATAGAAAATATAGCCACTACACTTCAAGGTAGAGAGAGTAATCCTACTAGGACAAATAAAAATCAAGGAGAATCTGCTCATATAGAACCTAAAGTGACTTCAAATAAGAAAATACAACAATTGGAAGCAAGTGGTAATGGTGACGATGAAGATTGAAAGTAGTCAAGTGGTTTACCTAAAGCATGTGAATCTGAGTTTGTGGTTAGGAAAAAGAGGTCAAACAAAAAAGTAAAGTTAGTAAGGTGAATCAGGAAGAAAATACACACAATGAGAATGTCTGATAATCTCCTTGAGTTGTCGAACAATCCATTCTAGTTTCATCTTCACCTGCAATAGTAGTTTCTCCTCAGAACTTTTCTCTTCTTGAGATATCATTTATAGACATCAAATAGATGGATAATTAGTTATCTAACATAGGATATTTAATGATAAAAATTGAGAATCAAATAGATAATAAATAGACATCATTTCAAACCTCTACACCCTCACAACTACAAGAAAGTCTACAAAGGAAAAAGAAGGTACTCCCAATTGTTTCACTTTCATTTGATATGATTTTTTACATTCTCAAAAAACCTCCTAAAGTGAAGAGAACCAAGGTGATATCTAGTTTGGACATTAATAAAACTTCATGTAATTGATGTGTAGAAATAACAAGGTGTATAGAAGAGAAGAATGTAGAAGAAGCCTCTAAGTCAAATTTTAGTTTGAGAAAAGTTGACCTTTACCCAACAAGTATAGAAGGAGATTTTTAGAACTTTGAGTTGTCTATAGCATAAATAGTACAGAGATAAAAGAAAGAAAACAAGTCAAAGGGAAAAATCAAAGAGCATGTACAAATCTTGTTATATACTAATTGAATTAATAATTCTTCCAATGGACAACCAATAATTACTTCACCATCTCTTACGGATTGTGAAGATATTCTTGATCACACTCTGATAGACAAGGTAAAGAAGCAAAAGTCTCACATCGTGATGGTAGAAGAATGGGTAAGTAGGATAATAGGAAATGCTTCAAAGTTCATAAATATATTGGAGGAAACATGTGGGAATATCATTGTACAACTGTAAGAGATGTCGAAAGAGCTTGAATTCAGAAAAGAACAAAACATCATCTGGAAATGAGTAGCTAATGAATTGCAAGAGATGTCAAAGGTAGATGTGGACACTCTAATTATTAAAAAGGTTATTTTTCATCTAAATGATAATTAGGTGCATATATGGAATAAAATTATCAACTCAAAAGTATTTAATATCAATAAAGGAAATGTTGATTTTTGAAAAAGTAATAGCTATGTGTAAACAAACAACAATATGAAGTGATCACAATTATTATAGGTGGAGTAACAATGAACGATTTTCAATGTATTTATTATCACCTTTTTTCTTGATTCCTTAGTCTTAAGATTCATTTTGAGATACAGAATCAAGTGCTAGATACTGAGACTATGAAGAAGGTCAGTCTAGTCTTTGTCACTCTAGAAGATTAGAACATTTTGACATATAAATAAGAGTTGGGAGCGATAAAAAATAAGTGCTTCACAACCAAAATCAGAATAGAAAATGTGTTCATTCCTAATTATGATTCGATGGTGGTAAACCTTGATGCTTATAGGGCCTCCAAAAATAAATCCACCATGTATTGATAGAAGAATTCAATCAGCTAGATGCTTTACTAATTAGATGTATATTTCATGCTCTTTTGGTGAATTTTAGCTCGTGTCATTTTTTTAGGTGTTTTCCTTGGATAGGTTAACTATTGCAAGGTTAATTAACCTTGCCAAAATCACATAATTGAGAGTTAGGTACTATCCACAAAGAAGTCATTCTTAACCTTAGGTCTATATAGTAAATCATTTTGATTTATAAAAGGATTGTTTTGGGCTTTGGAAATGTTGAACACTTATATTAGAATTTTTGTGATAAGACAATGTTTTGAAAGTGTGTACAAATTTTGTCTTTGTAATAAATAGTTTCTCTTATGTTCTTGGTGCAAGAAAATATCAAAAAGTGAATTTTGAGTTCTTTTTCTAAATTTTGAATTGTTGGAGCATGAAAGTGTTGATTCTCTTTGTAGTGAGTATTTTTATGGTATTACATATGCAAATGCTCATGAATCTTGAATCAATGTCATGCTAATGATCATCTTTAAGCATAGATTTTTATTTTCCTTATTAGTAGTTTACATTAATCTAAGAAAGCTTCGAAGTCTTTTGGTACATTTGTAGTCAACAAATTTCTCTCTATCCTTCAAGTTCAAATACATCATCATTGAAAAATAAAAAATAAAAAAATATTACAAGGGAGTCACCCTTCTAAATGTAGAGGAAGGCCACATATCAATGTAAGGAAACTTGCAACAAAGAATATAATTGATTCCACATAACCCATAATAGATCTTGAATAAATATGTAATTAAAAAATCCACATGCAAGAGAATAGACAACATACCTACAAAAATGTGACAGAAGATATAACCTGGGAAACTCTCATTGAGGGAAAAACTTAGCCTCCAAAAGCATCCATCACCATGTATTATTCAAGAAAAACACCATTGCAATAAACCCATCGAAGCCTTCAAAGCCATAGCCACTACCAAGAAACCCATGTGAACAAGCATAAATCCCCACATCTCATGCCATGCTTCCAACCATCACAAATGCTCCCTTGGCTAACCTATCAAGCCTTGTCCCACTTGACTCTTGCCTTTTTTCATTTTTTACTCTTCCTTTGCACTACAACAACTACCCTTGTGGCTTCTTATATAGTAGCAAGTCTCACAAAACCATCAAGTGGTATTACATAAACCATGTGCATTATTAAATAATTACATGAAATATTATCACAATGTTATAATACAACTCATCAAGTATATCCCATGGGAATCTTTATATGTTTCACATCCATCTAGGTGTAAAATTATATAATAAAATAAAATAATACAATATATCAATATTATGCAATGTGTGAAACACCCATTATCAAAACAACCAAGGGTCTATCCAACTGTTTAAAATAGTTTTCCACATACACTCTACTGGGTTAAATTTCATGATCTTTTCAAGTAACAAATCTATTTCCCAACAAGTCATTTAATTAATATTTGATTAATTCTTTAATATTATTAGATAGAATGTTTATATAACAATTTTCATTTTCATTTCTGAAAGTTTAGGAAAAGTATCATTCTAAGTTTAGAAAATAATATATTAGTTGTAATATTACATTTTTACTCATGAGACAATCTTTTAAGCATGTTTCCTTAATCACGTATTTAATTTTAAAATAATATTAATAAATTTTATTTGTATCATATTATTCTTAAATAAAAATCATCCTCAAATATTGCTAGTGCTTTCTATAAGACCTAAATTGTACAAGATAATCAAGTTCGAGTCAAATAATTTTAATCATTATAAAAATTAAAAATGTCACAAATAAACATGAGAAAAAATAAAAATAAAATAAAAATACTCTCCTCTAATTGGTTCAAATAGAAAAGACTAATCCCAAGTGATTAATACAATAACTTATTTGTAAGATTTAAATTGATCATTACACTGGTGTGAAAGATATCTCAACATCAATGTATATTATCATGATAGTTCCATTGCAATCCATCCAATGTATGTCACTCACATCAGTCTTTGATGCACACCTTGAAATCCTTACATCAAAAATTTCTAATTTTAATAAGTTAAGGACCTTGTGGCATGCTCACCAACAACATAAATATTAAAAAAAATGCTTTTCCCTATCATTATATTATGAGATATTAAATTCAAACATTATCATCTATTTATTAAAGGTCACTATCTTGAGTGTTCTATCTATGTATCTAAGATACATATTCTAAGAAATATCAAACATATATGAAAGTTTTCATTTGGAGAAATATTTTTATTAAGAGAGTGTGAATTTGGATCACATAATTTTTTTATTTTATTTTTACTATTTTAGAAAAGTTTAAGAAAAATATATAAGATTATCTCTTTGTAATTCACTATTAAAAAAAAATTATTTTTTATTTTATAGAAAAAGTTTAGTCAAATCTTTCGTAACACAAAATTATGACATGAACTACTATAAGTTTATTGATTATATATATTAATTATCTATCCTCAAGTCAAACATTATGTACACCTTTGCTTTACATTTAATTACAAAGCATAACATTAATTCCCTAATCTTTACTATCATAATAAACAAATTTAAAATACTTTAAATTTATATTATTTTAAAAAATTATGTACTTTTTCTTTTATAATTAGAAATAGTTATATTCAAATATTAATTAAAATAATTAAAAATATATTTTAGATAAAATAAAAGTAATAAATTTCTGAAATAAATTGAATCAGATAGAATAGATTAATTTAATTTTTTTTTAAATAAAGCTTTTGAAAAGTTTAAACCTTATTTGTACTATTGCAAAGTGAAAACGAAAAGATGTGTGGAAACAATCTCAAAATCACAATTCAAAGACATGAGTTATTGAATTTTTTTCCAATAAAATTATATATTACAATTTTCTTTAATATTGCTGCGTAACGATCCTTCTAATTTTTGATGAATACTCCTTCTAATTTTGAAGAACAGCCGCTCAACTTTAAAATTTTTAACTTCGAGAGATTTCCAAAACTTGAGGGCCATTCTTCTAAGCCAGGACAGTTGCGCAACTCTATTTTTTCCAGATTCTTGAGTTCCCCAATTTTAAAAGGAAGTTCCCTCAACTTAGGGCATCCTCTTATGCGTAGTTCCTGTAAATTTGTTAGCTTTTCCAGTCCATCTGGTAACCTTTCCATAGCTGAAATACTCGAAAACCCCAATTCTACAAGCGAGGAAAGTGGAATGTCCTTGGAAGGGATTTTACAACTTGCACTTCCATTCTCTGAAGAAATTATATTTGTAATGTTCATCAGACGCAGAGTTGGAGGAAGCTTCATATTTTGGCACAACAAGAATGAAAAGGATGTCAAGTGTCATTCTAAAATCTAATCGAAGCTTTTAATTGAAACGATAAATGTTTCCAGATCATACCTCGTACAATCTCATGCCTTGCGTCGATGGGCCCTCGTAGTATCGAAGATGCTCTAATTTCCCGAACTCCATTGGTAAATCAGGAATGTCACTCGGAAGCTCGAGGTGTCTGAGTTGTTTAAATGGCTTATGACATTTGCCCCTGAATGTTATTGCCGTTGCTTCCTCATAGTGTAGTACTCTTAGTGAATTACTCATACAGTTCCAATGATATTCATTAATTTCTACTGGAGGATGACCAGATGATTCTTCTAAAAATATGCCTTCTAGATTTTTGAGTTTCTGCACGCAAATAAACAAATATATTATTTTGATTGTGGATACCAAATATATTGACAAGAGACATTGTAAGTAGGACATATATACCTGTTCGTCCTTCAAACATTCGTATAAAGTGTCACCGTCTGTGATTCTGTTTCCTTCTGACATCTTTTTCCCTCTCGCTCGGACTATGTCGTGAACAATCACACGGCCGTGTTCATTTGTCTTGACGAATGACGCCTCTTCCAGAGCTCTGAATTCCTCCTCTCCAACACTGTATGCCACATTTTTGCCGATGAAAAATTTATCTGCTCTATTATAAAAGAAGGATGCGATGTCTAGAAAGGCCTCTTTGACAAGTGGCGAAAATCTACGGTATACAAAGTCAACCATACGGTCGGTGATATCCTCATCCTCTACCTTCTCCCCTTCTCTAATCATCTCTAATATTTCTATGTTATTTGCAGTTCTGATACTCATTGCCAGCTGTGCCGCAGTTATTTCAAGCAGAAGAGGAACACCACCACAAAGTTTGAGCAGCGCCCCTATGTTACCTTCGTCGTTGTACTGTGGAACACTCTTCAACAGAAGCTCTCTGGCCTCTGCGGATGGAAGAGGGCTCACCGCATACGCTTCTCGTGGAATTTTCCATGCCACAAGAATGTCAGTCTCCCGGAGATTTCTTGTAGTGAGGAGAATTCTGGCATTGGGTGGAAGACAGCTGCCCAGATCTGCAGGAAGAAGTTCCTTGAGATCTTCTCTTTGGAGAGCATTGTCGATGTACAGAAACAGAGACTTATTTGGGTTATTTTTGAAATATGACCAGATCATTCCGCGACCTTCGTCACAGTCTCTCAATTTCACATTAAAGTTGAACAATCCGTTCAGAATCTGCTCTTGGAGGGCTTTGAGATCATTCTTTGAACAATGTTGAACAATGCTGATTCTGCAGTGCTTGTAACTTCGGAGGTCGATATTTTTATAAACATCATCGGCAAGAGTTGTCTTCCCGATGCCCCCAAAACCGTGGACAACCACAGCTTTTGAAGATGGATTTTGTGCACTTAAATCCAAGACCCGGATCACTTCTTCTCGTGCACTGTCGATCCCAACTGCAAAGTTTTGTATGAAATTTGAATTCAAAATTTTCTGGCAAAATTTGAAGGAAAACATGAAAGAGAAATATTGGTGAAATTAGAAATATTCTACCTGCTCGTTTGTACGTATAGATTTCCTGTGATTGGGGGAGCAGTCTTTGGCAGTCTTTGCTGTATGTCAATTATACCCCACAGTTGGAGATCGTTGTACAGGCGGTCTATTTTGAGTTGGAAAGCTTTTAAACTCTCCGCATTGACCGATGCAGTAAGAAACCTTCACACAATTTATACATTTATTTAAAATTAAATAGGTTTTGGTCTTCTTTGCATTTATATTGTTCCAATAGAATAACTTTTTCAAACATTCAACTAAAATCGATAGACTTTAAAATGTTATTATTAAAATATATTGACTATTAAAGTCTTATGTTTAGATTTGTCAATTTTTATTTTTGCATTTTTTAACACCTAATTATTTCGTACTATTTATTTATGTTTTAAATTATGTTCTGTAATTTAAAAATGTATTAGAATATACGATTTTATTTATTTATAATATTTTTAATGATTATTCATAAGATATTTTAGTTTTTTATAATTTATAAATAATTGCTATATTCAAGTATAAATTTTAAATATAAATTAGTTCATTAAATATATATTAATATAAAATTATTTTTAAAATAGAATATAACTTTATTGTCAATCTTAAGAAAATAAAATAAAGATTTTATTTATTTTTAAAATAAACTTAATATTTAATTTAATTTTTTTTGCAAAATAAGTTGAGAGGTATCTAATTTCAAAAGAATTAATAAAAATTTAGTAAATATTGTATTCAAATCAACACAAAAATTCCATTAATAAACTATTCTATTTGTTTATATATATATTATGTCTTGATATTAATACATCTAAGTTCTATTTGTTTTTATATATATTATGCCTTGATATTAATACATCTAAGTTTTATAACACTCAAAAATTTTAGCAAATCAAATTTAGACAATGATTTATTTCACCAGGTGCAAATTTCTATTTTGTTTTTCTGAACGTCAAATTTTTTTTCAAAATCAAAAATGTTTACATTGAAGATTGCTGTAGAAAGCCTCTCTGCTTAATTATTTGTTTAATATAGAAATTATAAAATATTTTCTTATTCTTTATGTTTTACTATTCTACTTTTTCATATTCCTTTATTTATTTTAAACTTTTTAAAACTTTCTTCAATATTATATTGAAACGTTAATAATTTGAAAAGGTTGAAAAAATATATATTATATTCTTATTTTATGCATTTAATTTTTTTAATGTTTTAAATTTATGAATAATTTGACTTTACTTAATATGTATAATTTGTTTCTAATTAGTAAATAAAGATAAAAATCGCTGTTGTGAAAAGTAAGAGTCGCTATTCAACTTTTAGGGCTGCTTCTTACTATTTCTCCTTCAATAGAATCAACATTTTTTTATTTGTAATTTACTTGCAGTCTCTCAAATTGTACCAAAATAATTGTACTCACCTGAATATTTTTTAGGCTGCTAGTTGGGAGGCGCACAAGCAGCATCCTACAACAATGCACTCCACTGCCTCGTTTAACTTCTGCTTCTGCTCTGGCATTTCTTCGTTTAACTCAATAATTTGCTTCCCAAGATTTACCATAGCTTTCAAAATTTCAAGGCACTCTCTTTTATTGTTAAACATCTCATTGATTCTAGTCAGTACAAAACCCACCACAGAAAGTGCTGCTCCTACCCAGTGAATTTTTCCAGCGTCTCTGAGCAAATTTATAAGTACATTCTGTGCCTCCGCACTCAAGTCACCAATGGAATCTTTCTGTGTGCAGAAAGCCATAACACGTAAGCAACCGATGACAATCAACACCTAATTAATGTAGTTTATATCCCCAATTTGCAGATTTACATCCACCCAATTTTATCAAAACTGGATATTAGAGATTGATAAGGAAGCTTTACCTTTTGAGGAAGTTTACCAACGTGTTTATCCACAAACTCGAGGAACGTTTGGCCATCCTGTATATATGAACCTACTTCTGAACTGGACCCTCCTTCACACTTCTCTCCTGACTAAATTGGACAGCAATAAATATAAGTTGAATAGATCCAATTAAAATGAGAATCAATTAGGAAAGCAATGTATAGCAATTTTTGGAGAGCGAAAGATAAATTTAAAATTATAACTTGTACCAAAACATATGGGCAGATTATAACTCACAGCGTTCTTCAATAGATCTTCAATGAATTTAATCAGATCGTGAAGCTGGCTCACATCATTGAATCTATGTAGAAAACTATTCAAATCGGTCATAGTGGTGGGACTAGACTGTCCAGCATTTTGGGATCGTTGTGAAGATGATGGAGATGTAGAAGGCCCAACATTGGCTGGCTGTTGAGAAGAGGATGAAAAGCAACTGCAGGAGAAGCAGCATGAAGGTAAACAAAACTTGCCCATTATGAAAACCCTGAGGAAACAAATACAAAGAGGAAAGATAATTCTGAAAAAAACGAGATGATCAAACACTGGACTCGTTTCGCCTTTTATCGTTGTAATTTGTGTTCATCGAAGGCAATTTTTTTTTTTCAGGCAACTGTCGATGTGGACCATGGTTGAAAAGATGGATTTGAAACAAAGTTATTCAGACCATGAGCACCCAAGTTTGCCACGTTTAAAAAGAAGCATAGGAAACTTGTTGCGAGTCCCATACATCGAATAATGCTGGGCTTTAACTCCACAACATGAAAAGAATAGAAATGCTGTTCCCATTGACTGGCCCGCTCTTTAACAAAGTGGAAACAGGAATGAATACTCATAATTTATTTAGCTTAAAGGGCGTTCTGAAAGAATTTAAAATTTATTCAAAGCAAGATTTGATTAAGATATGTTCTCTGAAGTATGGCTCTGGTCAAAAGACAGGAATGTACTGTTTACTTAAGCTTTCCAGGCTGGCCTCTTAGTTAGAAGATGATCGCTCTAAGAAATGCATAGATTCAAAGTTCAATAATCAATAATCGATGGCTCTGGAAGCTTCTCGCAAGAAAATCCACCACGGAAGTGAACATGGGCTTTGTCAGAGCGAAAGTAACCTTTGATGCTCGCTTCATTATTAACTCTAGGCTCTTGCTTCCTCCATGACTTCCCTTCCAACGAGAGGCAAGTGTTGTTGGCTATCAGTTCTTCTATGACCTCAAAAGTGACCCTGTCAATGGTGACCCAGCGCTTCTTCCAGGAATCGACGAATTGATAGTTGACCATCTCATCATGACCCTCAATGCTTTCCATAAACGGAATAAATCCGCCGTCTTTCAGATAGGACCTCATCACTTTGTCATCCCTAACAATCTTCTCAATTCTCGACGCTTCCAATATTAGGTTTGCCCCTTCCATCACCTCATCATCATCCAGGTTGACAACCAACTCCTCATCTCCGTCATTATGCTCAGCCACCATATTCTCCACAGAACAGATCAGACTTTCAGTGAAAACCAGAAACAAACCCTTGCAAATTATGCAGTAGCTTTTACAGCTAAAGAAACCACAAATGAATAAAGGTTTTTTGGGAGCAGTAACAATTAAGTTAAAATCAAGTGACCAAATCACCAAATCCTTGTGACATCTCATTAACTCCTTATCTCAAGATTTGGAAGCCCATCTTGGGTGGCATGAAAAATCTCCTCAAATTTTGTTTGGGGTATCGACTTTTCTCTACCCATTACAAATCATGATTGTCATCTCTTCACTAAACAAAGGCCTCTTCTAATATCATCACCATCATAACATTCCCAACAAAAGTAGTAGGATAGCTAAAAGTCTTAGCTAAATCCATCATGGAAGGACAACCCTTATCGTATGCTAGGTTGTGCATAATAACATAAATGCCTCTTTATGCACAAGCAATTTGATCGTCAGTGGGAGATCATGCTTGTCACACCAAACTTGATCATTAATAATACTATGGTTGTATCCTACCAGGTTGCTAGCAACTTGGTTCCCTTCCTTGTGTACGTGTTGTATCCTGACATCATTAAGACTATTCATGATACATTGGGCATCTCCGATAATAGATGTGGTGTTCTAGCACATCTTATTCTCCCCCTTACCATCTTTACTGACTATCACAATGTCTCCCTCTTTAATCAAATTTTAAACTCCCATGCTCATAGCTAACTTGACGTCTGATGTCAAAGCACATTAGCCTCATTGCTTGAGACATTTCCGCATCTCCTAGAGTATTCTCTGATATCAAGACCTTGAGAATTTGAAATTATTTCTCTTGCAGTTGCTCCCTCCACTTGCTTAGATCCATCAAAATTCAATTTCAACCAATTTGGGGGGGCTACCTGCCAATTAGTCTGCATCGTGTGGATTGTCTTTGAATTGTCCATTCTGTCAATAATTTGATTAATGCCCCAAACTCTTTCTCATGCCTGCTCAATATAGGTCAAGGGGTAGGGATGAGGTTTCCACTTCCATATCAAGCCACACTCACTTATTCCTCCTAAAAATTTATGAACAACAACCCCTGGGGAGTACCTATATCTATGAATATGTGGTTATTTTATTCTTCCCATAAGTTCTAGCATACATATGGTGGGATAGCCTTCCATAATTTTTTTGTAAGTGGATGTTGTAGAGAGCACTACCACCCAAGAATAAGTTGGGAGATTGAGTGGTTGAAGACCCATGATTCTCCAATCTACACAAACATACTTAGCCAAACTTAGGCAGAGTAAGGGCAATGGATAAAGAGGTGTGGGATGGATACTTCCTCCTTATAGCATAGCATGCATCTATTGCACATTTGGAAGCTACATCTCTTGAGGTTATGAATGGTGAGAACACTATTGTTCTCAACCAACCACTAGAAGAAATTTATTTTGGGTATTAAGTGAGGGTGCTAGACATTTTTCCACTCCAGATTTCTCCTATGACCTACTAGGGAAGTGTAATCAGACTTCACACTAAATTCCCCATTTCCATTTTTGTCCCATATAACTCTATCCTCCTCTGAGAAGGAAGGCATATGTCTCCTCTTCAGCCTAGTGTTAGGGGGGGGGGGGGGGGGGGGGAGGGGGGGCTGAATTAGAAGTACCACACTTTTAACCTTTTTCAACCGTTTAAATCAAATAATTAAAAAGTAAACTATATGCATGTAAACATATAAATGAACATAAAGTAAACACATGCAATAACACATAACGCTAGATTTTGTAACCCAGAAACCCTCGAGGAATAAGAAGGTAAAACCAGTGTGGGGATGATACCCACAAAAACTACTGTTGCAATAATTATTTGACCACTTCTGATGGTTTTCCCTGTGAGATGCCTACCCTGTTAAAGGCTTTACACAGTATCAATAGTGACCTGATTAGAGGATTTACAAACACTTTACATGAAGTGTCACCCTGTTAAAGGATTTACAATAGGTTGTTAAACCCACCTAATACATAGGATTTTCAATCACCTTCTCCAAATGTTCTCCTACCTAGTTGTTAAGCTAACCTATCAATATAGGATTTCCAACATCTAATACAATGTCAAGAAAGTATTAGAACAATAAACCTAATAGTATGCAATCTCTAATTGTTGGATTCAGGTACTTGATCTACTCTCTCTGATCTTGATCCTCTGAGATCTGATATCTGATCATGTCCCTTGTTCCTTGTGTTGTTCTGATCAACTGTATATGAAATTTCTGCTCTATTCCTCTAAGTCTTTCCTTCTTCACACTGAATTTTTCTATATTCACCCCATACACTATTCTCTACCACATATACAATGGGTTTTCGACCTCCTTTTAAAGATTGTGAAGACATAGGGTTAGGTATGGATCTACGATCCAAATTGAATCTCAAATTCTCGCTTATTTTTTGCATTTTTCTCATTGGTTGCATGCCTTCTCCATTTTTCTTATTGGTTGCATGTTGATTACATAGGAAATATAAAAGATTCATCCTTATCCTTTTTCTCCTTTAAAATCTCTCTATGTCAGCTCCAAAAATGGTTTACATCTGAATTTGTGAGGGCATAAACTCATATGTTGATTTTGTGTTACTCGGCACATACTGGACTACTGGTGCTTGGCATACATTCTATTCTAGATTTCTCGGCACCTATTACACTCTATCTTGCTCAGCACATATATGATTCTGGCTCACTCAGCATACGAAGCATTCTAACTTCCTCGGTATCAATTGTGACTCAGCACCTATATGTCACTCGGTACCTTTTGAAAATCTGACTCGGCACACATTATGGCTCGGCATGCATGGTGTAGTCAACTTCAATACAAAAAGTGATTAAGTGTGTTGACACTCAAATGTCAAAACTATCTAAGGACTAACAATCTCCCCCTTTGACATGAGTGTCAAAAACACTTGACTAAACATTACTGATCTTGTCCTTATGAGTACCTTATCCACAAAATTTCAAAATTGTTCATTCAAAATTTATTTAATATCTGTTCAAAAAAATTTCAAAAATAACTTAACTCCCCCTAAGTTGATTTCTTCCTTGTCATTCTTGCAACCAAAATTATGTATTGAATGTGCCTAATACTCTTTGTCTTCTGCCCTATACCTATATTCTATACCTGTGTCTCTATATCTGATCTATCAGTGCTTATGAAATCTCTACATTTTGTATCAGAGGTAGTTTCCATATGATTGCCAAAATGTTGTATCTCCCCCTTTTGACTATATCAAAATGAATGAAAGATTGTAAACAAAATGTATAACATTCTCCCCCTATTTTATTTTCTCCCTAAAACATATATCTCCCCCTTTATTATTTCTCCTCCTTTTGACACTAATGTCAAAGGGTTCTGAGGAGTAATACCATACTTAGCCAAAAAGGTACTATTTACCTCCATTATTATTTTCAGAGTTGCATCCCAATTCTCCAAAGCTATGTCAAGTGACTTGTGCTGGATGGTAGTCTCTATAGCAAGGTGTACAAGTCCATCAAGTGTAGAAAGATTTGGATCTTTCTTTAAAACTGTTTCAACATAAACTTGTTCCTTGTGGAGGACTTCTAAATGAGGGGTTATGGAGGACTGGATCTGCATCAATTTTCCTTAATATTGGCCTCCTCTGCTATTAATAAAGCGAACTCCCTTTGTGTGTGAAGCGATTGTGCAAAATGCTTCTCACTCTGAGATGGATCCCTAGGTAATTGCATGCTCGAGATTTTCAAGTTTCTTTCCAAGCTCATTATTCTTTGGTTCATTTCTTGTGTGAAATTTGAAACGTCACACAGCTTCCTATACAATGAAAAGATGTTTTCAAGAACAATTTTGGCCTTATCTATTGTCTTGGCCAACACTACCTATTGAAGTGCTATGCCACTTGATATCTTTTCATTCACCTTTCCTTGAAATTTTCTCTCTGACCATTCCATGAGTTTAACATTGGTGTCCTGGTCTTCATTTGTCACCTAGTCAACTATGTCTGATAGTTGCTCAATTATTGGCTTTCCTTCATCTGGTGACTACAAGCTGAAGGCATCTATGAAGATGTCCTTGATGTCATGAAGTACTTTCTTATATTTGAATTCTTTCCTCGGTATTTCCTGCCTCATTCTTCTATCTAATGCATTTTGCATTTTAGTCATTTGTGCCATGGTTATAGTCTTGGAATCATAGGAAGGAATCACAATATCTTCATCTAGTGCAGGGTCTCCATAGTGAAGTACCCTGGCCACTCTAGTTGAGCTCGAGCGTGGAGTTGAAAATTGCAAGGGGATGGCTTCAGTGCTTAACTTTTGAATGGTCTTAGTAGGAGTGCCAGTCTTTGGTAGTTCTATCAATGTCTAAATTGCAGCATGTTCCTTTTCTTTTGTTGCATCTTCTTTTTCATCTGATTTTCTCTCCTCTACACTTGACATCTGAATAGTATCATTTGTTGCATTTGGTGGAGGTGGTGGTGGAAGCATCAAAAATTTATTCCTAGTAGTTGTGTATGTGAAAGGTTGTTCCTTTGCCTTCACCTTTTCTCTTTGTGGTGCTGCTACTGCTCTTTGTAGTTCATCTACACTCACCAATACAAGGCTTGTACACAACTGTTCCTATAGAGTAGATTGGTGAAGAATCTTTGAGAGATCCTCTAAAGTAAGTCGATTGATGTTCTGAGCTGACTTGTTAGTAACATCCTTTATGATTACTATCTCTGCAGGTGTAGTGATTACATGAGGTGGACTGGGAGGTGGCAATTATGTGTCTTGCACACTTTGTTCTTCTTGTTGTTGTTGGTCAGTTGTTGCCATAGTTTGTTCTCCCTTCGCTGATTCTTCTTCTTTCTCTTTATTCTCTTCCTCACTTTTCTTTTCGTCCTCTTTCTTTTCTTCTTCCTTCTTCTCTGTTTCCTTTGCCTCTACCTCTCCTTTCTATTCTTTTGCCTTCTTTTCCTCTACCTTTTGTTTGGCACTAGTTTCTACCTTATTGGTTTCCTCTGCTTTATCATCAGGAATTTTATATTTTTTTTTCCATTTCTGTGTGGATTTATTTACAACATCCTCAATTTGGTTTTGAAGGATGCAAAATGATCTATATTTGGGTGCAAATTTCCCACTATGTTTCTTGTTTGCCTTTGTTATTTGAGCCTTTGTCATATCAGGCTTCACTTGAGCTAGGGTAGATTCTCTAATCTCTCTCTCCATCTTTAGATAATAATGCCACTTATTTTCAATTATTTCATAAAGTTCCTTGGGCATAGTATTGTCAAGCTCTAGAGGTGTGTTTTTGAATTCTGCCATCATGGCATACACAGATTCCTCTATTTTATTCTACTCTTCCCTACTGAGATTATTGAAATTTAGAGACTTTAAATCATTTAAATCTACATTTTTAATCTTATTACAAAGTTTTTCAATTAAAAATTTAGGAGGATGGCTTACCACTTTAAACTAGCTAATGTCCTCTGATTTTGTCATTTCTTCATCATCTATATTTGGCTAAGCCACATAGCTTCTTTTCTTCTTGGGTTCTTTTGCAGGCTGTGCAGTATCTTTTTTCTTCTCTTTTGATGCCTCTTTGGCCTTTTGAGTAGATGCTCTTGTAGTGGCCCTTGTTGCTGGAGCTGGTTTGGTTGGAGCTTGCTTTGTGACCTTTTTAGGCTTGGGCTAAGTTGTAGGTTGTGTTTTTGCCTTTCTCTTTTTCTGCTTGGTAGGTGTAGGTGCTTCCTCAACTTCTTCTCCCTTGGAACCTTCCTCCTTTTCTCCCCCTAAGCCTTTTGTCAGCTCATCTGGCCCTTGCCCTTGCTCTTCTTCTTCTTCTTCACTTTCTCCTTGTACTTCTTCTTCTTCTTCTTCTTCGCCTGCTTCACCTCTAATGTTTTCCCCAAATGTCTTCTTTATCTTTCTTACCATTTTATCTTTCTTCTTGATAACAGAAGCAGTTTTCAATTCAATCTCATCTTTGGACTTGAAAACATCATATGTCCCAAAGTGAGGAGAATTCTTATCTATCTCTTTCGCTAGCAATGTTGTGATTGTTGCAGAGGCTTCATCTATATCAAGCTCATATCCTAATGGCCTTAGCCATCTTACTCTTGGTATTGATGCTTGGATATAGGTGTAGTCAATGTCAACCAAGAAATATATGTTATTGACATGCTTTTCAACTAAAGAGACTGGTATCCTCATTCTTAGCTTCATAGATTTCTTAAAGTCTTCAAAATAAGTTGTCATCTATGTCTCAAAATTGTCTCCCATTTAATCAATAAACTCATTAATTTGGGTGACTATAGACTTGTTAGAATTCTAGTTTACCTTCCCAATTGAAGGGAATTCTTCCATTACATAAAAGAATATGCACATAAGAACTGAGCCAAATTTGCATTGAGCACCTTTTGATCTCCTTATTGCTCCTATGTTCTCATTAATTTTCTGCAACATAAGTTCTGCCAGATCATAAGTATGATCTTTCTTCACCAACTTATAAGCCACATCAACAGCTATGTAGGGTACGATGTTCAGTCTTCTGGATTGATAGAATTTATGTGAAATTATCCTCATAGAAAATTCAAGTAGGGGTTTAGTCACAAAGTCAATAGTCATTCCCCTATTATTCCATTTTGCACCTATATTCTTCTCAATAACCTCCTTTCTATCACTTCTCAAGGTCTTTGGCCACTCTAGGGTTGGGAGACCAGTAACCATATGCACTATCCTCTTTTTAATCTTGATAGGTCCTATCTCTAGCCATAAATATCCATCATGAATTCTACTCAAGGCAATGCAAATCCATTCTGTCTTAATCACCGTGGGGAAACTAGGGTTTTGGTCAGACCCTGCTTTTCAAAAATTTGGAACTCGTCCTTCAATATCCCATTGTCACATAGCTTATCAAAGGCATGGAATATTTCTAGATCACCAATGGCACCAATTTTGCAGTTGTAGCACTTTCTCATGTCTTGAACTATGAAAACTTTGGGTGGAATGATAGATAATGCACCAGCTAGGTCGTTTCTATAGGAAACTTCAAGTATTGGTCTAAATTTAGGTTGCTTGACCTCATTGCTAACTAGTTGAATCTCATGGCTCTCTTTTGCCTTAGGATTTCTTGAGCTAGAGGCCATTTTACTGAACTAGGGTTTTAAATTAAAAATTGTAACTCTATGTAGTTTGGCACTTGATAAATACCTTTGAATCAATGAGTTCATGTTGGATTGATGTTGGAATTTGTGCAAATGACTATAAGGTTGCTTCTTGATCACCTCTTTGCTCTTCTCATCTTTTCTTTGCATTTGAATGGTGTAAAAATGAACAAAATTTGACCTTATACCTATCAAAGACCTAGCATTAAATGCTTCATGCATACAGCTATAAACTTGGCACTTAAAGATTCAATATGACTCAACTCCCATTGGATTTCATTTACTCAGCTTCCACTAGACTTCTACTTCACTCGGCTTCAACTATCAGCTCTGTTGTTACTAGAAACTTGGCATCCATTGGAGCTTTACTTGGCATCTAAGGGTAACTCGGCAACTTCTTAAAAATTTTGCTTGGCACATTTGCTCATGCAGATTTCTTCTTTCCAATACTCCTTTGTTCTTGGAACTGATGTATGATTTGACTTTGTATATCAGTCCCATACACCTATTTTTTGCTTAGTTGGACAAAGTGTGATCACTTGACCTCTTGGGTGAAGTGATCTCTCCATTTGATGTGCTACACTCACCTCTCTTTTTCCAAGTCTTGTTCATTTGTCCTCTTATTTGTTCAACATCGACCTTCTATTTTCTTTTGTTGACTCTTGTCTTGGGTGCTTTTGACTTTGTTGGGCAATTCCTACTGATGTGTCTAATTTTTAGGCAACTCAAACATGTATTTTGGCTTAGCCATTTGCTGTAGCTTCCTTTAAATGTGTCCTTATGAAATTTTTAAGAATGTGTCCATACTCCTGACAATAGTGACAGCTATTATTGGTGTTGTAATCCCAGTTGTAGTGATGTGCATGATTAGTTCCTCTTGCTGGCTGATTAGGTGTCCACATAGGCTTTGATCTGCATTCAAATGCTCTATGTCCATTTTTTTTTTAATTGTAGTAGTGACATTCAAATCTTGGTGTCCACATGTTCTTGCTTCTACATTCATGTGCTTGATGTCCTTGCATTTTGCACTTGTGCCAAAAGCTTGCATTTGTGGGCTTATCATGCTAATGATTGTTCTTGCTCCTGCACACATTAGAGGTATGTCCCTTTTTACCACAGAAATGTCAAGTAGGTTTAGTGTTCTTACCTTTATTGATCCTTTCTTCTACAGTCTTGGATGATTCTCCTTGTCCAGTGTTGGTGTAACCAAGTCCTAAAGTGTCATTATTAGCCCTTGGTGATTTTAGTGGTTGCTCAAAGTACTTGATGGCCTCATTGGGTTTATTGTAGCTTTCTCATATCTCCTTTTCTCTCTTCAATATATTTTGCAATTTTTCATTCTGCATTTTCAAGGTGGAGATCTCAATGTCCTTCATGTTTAGCTCGTGATGAGCATTCATCATCTAGCTTAAGGTGTCCAGCTGCATGTTTGAAATCTTTTCAAACTCAATTGTCTTCTCCTCCAATCTATTGGTAAGATTTCTCTTGTCATCTTCTATCATGGCCTTATCTTCAATAGCTCTTTTCTTTTGTTCAGTCACTTCACAAAGCATTATGACTTTTGATTCTTATTCAAGCTTGAGTAATTTGATTTCTTCAGTTTCTGCTCTATTTTTCTCCATCAGTTCTACTATTACTGCATCAAATTCCTTGGAATCTCCATTGGAAAACACTTGTGTGGTATCAATATCCTTGTAGAGTATGTCATTTTCAGCTATGGCCATCTCCTTCCTTCTTTTTAAAAATTTTCTCAACTCTTCTCTGGCTTCTTCCACTTTTTGTAGAGCTAGGTGCAGATCAATCACTTGATTGTCTATGATCTTCCCAAGTTTGAAGACTTACATGTTCAGACCTTTTCTCTAAGTTGTTAGGCTTCTCCTTGTGAGAACCAATAGCTCTGATACCAATTTTTGGAATGTTCAAAATGGGAAGAGTACATTTGAGGGAGGCGGGGCGGGGTATGGTGGGGGGGGGGGGGGGGGGGGGCTGACTTAGAAGTACCACACTTTTAACCTTTTTCAACCCTTTAAATCAAATAACTAAAAAGTAAACTATATGCATGTAAACATATAAATGAACATAAAGTAAACACATGCAATAACACATAACACTAGATTTGGTAACCCAGAAACCCTCTAGGAATAAGAAGGTAAAATTGGGGTGGGGATGATACTGCAACAATAACTATTTGACCACTTCTGATGGTCTGCCCTATGAGAGGCTTGCCTTGTTAAAGGCTTTACATTGTATCAATAGTGACCTGATTAGAGGATTTACAAACACTTTACATAAAGTGTCACCCTGTTAAAGGATTTACAATAGGTTGTTAAACCCACCTAATACATAGGATTTTCAATCACCTTCTCCAAAGGTTCTCCTACCTAGTTGTTAAGCTAACATATCAATATAGGATTTCCAACATCTAATACAATGTTAAGAAAGTATTAGAACAATAAACCTGATAGTATGCAATCTCTAATTGTAGGATTTAGGTACTTGAGCTATTCTCTCTTATCTTGACCCTTTGAGATCTAATATATGATCATGTCCCTTGTTCCTTGTGCTATTTTGATCAACTGGATATGAAATTGCTACTCTATTCCTCTAAGTCTTTCCTTCTTCACACTAAATTTTGCTATATTCTCCCCATACACTATTCTCTACCACATATACAATGGGTTTTTGACCTCCTTTTAAAGATTGTGAAGATTTAGGGTTAAGTATGGATCTATGATACATATTGAATCTCAAATTCCCACTCATTCTTTGCATTTTTCTCATTGGTTGCATGCCTTCTCCATTTTTCTTATTGGCTACATGCTAATCACATAGGGAATATAAAAGATTTGTCCTTACCCTTTTTCTCCTTCAAAATCTCTCTATGTCAGCTCCAAAAATGATTTACATCTGAGTTTGTGAGGGCACAAACTCATATGCTGATTTTGTGTTACTCGACACATATTGGACTACTAGTGCTTGACATACATACTATTTTGGATTGATTGACACCTATTACACTCTATTTTTCTTGGTACATATATGATTCTGGATCACTCGGCATATGAAGCATTCTGACTTGCTCGGCATCAATTATGACTCGGCACCTATATGTCACTCAGCACCTATATACTACTTGGCACCTAAAGTAACTCGGCACCTATTGGAAATATGACTCGACACACACTATGGCTAGGCATGCATGGTGTACTCGGCTTCAATATAAAAAGTGATTAAGTGTGTTGACACTCAAATGTCAAAACTATATAAGGACTAATAGTTATGTTGTATCTTCTCAATAATATATTTGAACGTACTAGACATCTTAATTAAATATAAGAAGTAAATAGGGATATCTTGCATAGAAGCTAGGAGTAATTGAATCTTACCAACATTTCCTTGGACCTTTCCCTTCCAACATGCCAACTTCCTCTACATCCGCTCCACCATTGTATTCTAGAATGGGGGGGTCACATCTTTGATAGTGAGGGGGAAACCTAGATAAGTGTCAGGGAAGGAGACAACTTGACATTCCAATTCCTTGGTAATTTTTTGCTGAGTGGCCATCTCTGTATACCAAAAATACAAATTACATTTTTGACTATTTATATGTTATCTTGAAACTTTATCATATCCATTCAAAGTTATTTTTCAAACCTCTACCTCTCTTATGGAGGATATTCCAAAGAGAAAGGTATCATCATTTTTTTTTTGGAGAACCTTGTGGGGAAGATTTAGTGTAGGTTTAATCACTTTAATTTCATGCCACACCACCAAATCCAAAAGATTTCTACCAATAATTTCAGAAACCATAATGAAGATGTGAGGCAATGGTGGTTCACCTTATCTAATCCCCTTCTTCACTAAGCAGAATGGTCCTAATTAGACATTCACTAGCACCAAAAGTTGGATAGTATTAGTAATCACACCAATCACAATGATGAAGTGTTCCCCAAACCTAATTCTTATGAGAATTTAAATAAGAAACTCTCTACTTACCTTGTCATAAGCCTTAGAGATATAAAGCTTCAGTTCCATAGAAGGATTAACAAACTTTTTCATGGAATTCAAGACCTCATGTAAAGTGATGATGGGGCCCAAGATGTATCTCCTAGGAAAAAATCCATTCTAAGTTGGACTAATAAGTTTTACCAAGATTTCTTTTAGTCTATTGACCACCACTTTTGAGAAAATCTTATAGATGGTATTATAGAGACTTATTGTTCCAAATTCTTCTAATCTAGTAGGTTCATTAGCTTTGGGGATTAAAACTAGAAAAGTCTCATTGAGTTCTGTAAGAATCTTATTACTCCTAATGAATTCCTACACTGCATGGACGAGATCATACTTGACAATTTCCTAGAATTCTTGGAAGAATGTCAGTAGAAAATCATCCAGTCTATGGGCTTTGAAGGAACCCATGGTCAAAATCATGCTCTTAACTTCCTCCTCCATCACCTTCCTAATAATTTCCTAGTTTGTGTCATTGTCAATGATTGGGTTCATAACTTCCAAGAAATCAAACTTGGCCCGAGGTTTAACTAGAACACTATTGGGGTTATAAATCTCTTAGAAGTAGCTTGTTGTCCATTTCTCTAGATCCTCCTCCTCCTGAAATTCTTTTTTTTCATTTTTGAAAATCTTTTGGATCATATTTCTCTTCTTATACTTGGATGTTGACCTGTGGAAAAATGTTATGTTCCTATCTCCTTTTGAAATCCATTGAACTCTACATCTTTTCTTTCAAAAAACTTCTTCCCTTATGGTCACAGTGTTCCATTTTCTTCTCCATTCCTATTCTTTCTCATGGGTAGCCATTGAAAGGTCACCTTCTACCATCCTCCCTTGTAGCTCTTCTAGCTTGAACTTAATTTCTTTCTGCTATTTCAAGATGTCTCCAAAGAAAGTTTTAGTTCACTTTCCAACTTCCCTTCTAACAATTCCTATCTTACTCGTTGTGCAATTCATAGCCAATCCTTGTATTATATTGTTACACCAATGATTAATCTTTTCTCTGAATTGATGATCAACATTCTACTTTATTTCATATAGAAATAGTTTCTTCCGATGGCGGTTATTTGAATGCCAAGTGAGCAAGAGAATTGAATGGTCAGATACTGACCATGGGAGTCCCTGGAGGGAGGTGTATGGGAAGATTTCCTATACTTCCAATATTAGCACTCTATCAATCCTTGCCTGAATAAGATTACTTTCCATCCTGTTATTAAACCAAGTATGTTGGACTCCCTAAAGCTCAATATCCATGAGGCAATTTCTATTCAAGAATCCCACAGGTTTGGCTTGCTCTTTGAGATATCATTTAGACCATCTTTTTTCTTTGAAGGGTATAAGAGGGTATTAAAATCTCTTGCACACATGAAACATGTATCATTCTAGTTCTTCATACAATTAGAAGCTTCCTCCTAGAGTTAAAGTCATCAGTCTCTAGTGTTTAGACAATAGATGTTCAACATCACTTAGTTGTGATTCTCCACATAGTGATCTAGTTGTTATCTCAAAGTTCTATTTACTCATCTTCACTTCCTAAATGAGAACTATTTCCATGTTATTATCTTTGATCATAGATTTGAAAACAAATTGTTTCCTAAGGCTATTAAAACCCCTAATATTCCAAGCTATTAACTTCTTATTTTACCTCTTTGGGTATCTTCCAAGGTCCAATGTAACCCATTAGCTATGTCCTGAGAGGTAGCCTTTGGTCTTGCAACCCTCATTAGGTGCCTTTGTTAGGTAGGATTAGTCAATCATCACTATCACCAAGCCATTTTATTTGCACCGAGTATTATAAAGAAGACTTGTATGTATTTCAGCATGTGCCAAGTTGTAGTTTCTATCAAGCAAGTTAGAGGTTGCCGAGTACTCCATTATTAGCCAAGTTTGTTAGGATATAGTATATATGGACCAAGTACATAATTATGTCAGGTGCTAGCATGCAAAATAGACATGGCCGAGTATCGAGAAACTATGTGTCAAGCAAGATAGTTTAATATATTTGTTTTGAATGTCATTGAATCCTATGTAAACCATTTTTTCAAGCCAAAAATATATTTTTATTATCAAGAAATCAGTTATAGAGGTAATTATACCTTTAATTGCACATAATTAATCCTTATTAAAGGAGATTATCCTATTAGAAAATTGGAAGGAATAAGGGGAAAAAAGGATAAATCTAGGTCATTGATCAAGATTTAGAAGTTTCTAAAGAAACTATTTAAGCATGATCTAAAGATGAAAAATGTAACTAAGAGTTTGAAGATTAGATGGAAGAAAAGTTGAAGGTGAACCATGCAGAGTGACTAGGTAGTGGATTGAACCACTTAGTGCAAAGTTATTGAAGATCAATCATAGAAAGGTGATATCTGATTGAATAGAGGAGATATGTCATGAACATTCAAGTAAAAACTAAAGGATTTGGTATTGATACATTTTAACAGGTTTTTCAGGGTAAATATCTTAATAGAGTGGTACTAACAAGCTTATATAAATCTCATAATAGAGTTCTCACTTAATTGTTTAGTTAAAATCATTTAATCAAGGTAGATTGAATAGGTCTTGTAATCTCTTAATAGGGAAGACCCCTCATAGGGTAGATCATCAGAAGTGATCAAACATTGTAGCCCTAATAGGCATACTTTATTTATATAGTATTGAACATTTTATGGGTTTCATTCCCACCATAGTTTTACCTTCACCTTGGCTTGTTCATGCATTACCAAATCTTTTTATTATGTGTTATGATTTGTGATCTTTCCACATCCTAATTCACCCCCTCCCCTCTCTATATCCTACTGTCCCATTATATTTCCAATAATTGGTGTCAAATTATTCGTTCTCTTAGTTTAACAACTTGATACAAGATACTGAGATGGAATCCTAAAAGCTAGAAAAGGTGGTTGATAACAAGAAGAATGATTTGCAGATTGCCTTGGAGCAAGTTCAGATTGCTAAAGAAGAACTGAGGAAATTATTGAAACAAAGGAAGGATATGGAAATTCAACAATGTGACACACAATATAAGGAAGAATACATTGAGAACATATGAAAAATAGAAGATTTATTGCAGTGAAAGAACAACCTTAATGAAGAAGTAAGGGCATTGAAGAGAGAACATAAAATTATATCTTTAAGGTTATGTGAGGTCATTGAATAAAAGTAAAAGGTTGAATATGAGAAAGATATGGTTAAAGAAGACAAGATGAAAATATCACTAAGGTACAAATTTTGGTACTCAATCAATTTGACATGGCAACTCTGTTAGTGGAAGTCAGTCTAGTGGTTACTAGAAAGGAGGTTGAGATTGTGAATCTGAGATCTGAGAATGATATACTAAAGAATGAGTTGAAAGTTGAAAATTAATTCATTAAGAGGATGAAGAAACCTAATATTTTCATAAGACTACTTGATGGATAGATGTGATCACAAAGATGGCATCATCATACTACTTGATTAGGTTACACTAAGCACATGTCATCTACCAAGCAAGGAGAGTGATCTAAGCATGGAGAACAAAGGAATACAAAGCTAAAGAACAAAAAGGCTATATTTTATCATTGTGGAAAACCATTCTACACAACAAATCTTCGTAGAAGAAAGTTTGGTAAGTCAAATTGTAAGACTGTATTCAATGGTTATTATTTCAATTGCAATAACTAAGGACATAAATCACATGAGTGTAGATAAAATATCAATAAGACACTAATTTCTTCTAGATTTGAAGGTTATTTTTATTCATGTCACAAGTATGGACATAGGCACAAGATTGTAGATCTAATGAAAATTTGAATTAGACAACTAAGAATCTAGGCAATGGACATAGGCAAGGTAAAAAAAATCAATTGAGATTACAATACATGGTACAATTGTTAGTTATGTGGAGTGTATGGACACATTGCAAATGATTGTATAAGAAAAATTTTTAGAGGAAAATATAAAAGATAGATGAATGGTGGCATAGTTTGTTACCATTACCATATGATTGGTCACTTAAGTAGGAATTGTATGAACTTTGCACCAATATTCAATGGTCAATAACTTTAGTGGCTAATATTCACCAATTGGCTAATCTCACTCATCAAAGACTCTAGATTTGGTTTTTTTTTGGCACTTTTGGGGTGTCCATGTTTCCTACACTTTAACAAATTGGGTCCCATGTGTAGGATAATCCCCAATAATAATATAGAAGTATTTATATTTTAGTGATGACTTCGCCAATGGAATCTTATTTTTCCGCATAGATTAAACATTTTCACTTGTACTTTTCAAGGATTATTTTAATAAATGGTCATGTTTGCCAATATTTGGTAAAAATTTAAGTTACACTACATATTAAGTATGTATATTTGACGTTTTCCTCTATTTTGAAGACTTTTCATGAGACATTTTATCCTTTCTCACTATGTCATGAAATATATTTGATTGAGGATGCATGTCTTTACTTTGGGAACTTTCTTTAAAAATTGTTATCCTTTTAAAAGTTTGGCTTGAAATTAAATTTAAGCCATTGATTTAGGATCATCTGAAAGTTAAAAATAATAGGGGTGCTTCTGACAAACACCATTCAATAATTTGGAGGGAAACCAAAAAGATATAAATGGGCTAAATTTGACCTTAAAATTTGATAATTAATTAGGCTCTATATAATAATAATAAAATAGTTATTTGTAGGTATGTGTACTTTTTTCGACCATTTTCATCAATAATGAAAGATTCTCTGGGATTTTATAGAGTTTTCATATTATTGAAAAATAATCGTGAATAAAATTTAAAAAATTCCTACTTAAAAATAAAATTTTTCCAATAGAAATTAATTTTCCCCCCTAAACCAATATTCAATTCGCCAAAATTTTATGCTATTTTCTAAAGGGTTTTAGTTATCCCTGACATTGGTGAATAGAATAAAGGAAAGGAAGTAGTTGAAGTTGAACAAGTAAGAAGCCAGACGAACCAACCCTGGAGAAAGAAAAGGAGTAAGTAGAAGTGCAATAATTGATGTTGAGATCACCCATCCAATGCATTAGGTGATTCCACTACCACAAACTAAGAAAAGAGAGCTATGTATGGAACTATGTTTTAAATTACAAAATCATACATCAGTTCCTAAGATAAGATGCATTGGAGTTTGTATAATCATGTTTATAGATTCATAATGAAAATTTTGAATTTTGAATTGAGTTATGTATGTTGATGTTGAGTTGAACTGTTAGTGTTGTTTGAGTAATTTAGTAATGAGATTTTGAAAGTGTTAAGCGACCGAGTAGAAATTATAGTTATGACCGAGGTAAGATCTTGAATGAGTTGATGAAGTGTGGAAATTTTATAACCAAATTTTCATGTGTTCACTAAGACATCTATATCTCAACCACTATTTATAAAGAGCATTAATGAGGCTCCCATTCTTGAACAAAAACTAAAAATAGTTGAGAAGATCAATGAGCAAAATATTAATATTCAATGGAAATTGATGGAGAGTGCTAAGAGAAAATATGACAATACAATCATGGAAAGTTTTTCTAGTGAAATAGCCATTAATTTGGTTGAAATTTCTACCCAAGATAATGAGGTGGAGAAATTGGTTACATATACTAGCAATCACACCTTGCTATGCAATAGGTATGTCGAAGATATATTGAAGATCAACTATGGAAAAATATATTAAGTAGAAAGTAGTAGAGAGAAAATTGACATTACTCTTAGGGAATATCTTTATATTTCTCTCACTCTCTCTCCATTTCTTTCTATAACTTGATCTACCTCTCTATAACTATATACCTCTCCCTAGTTCTCTCTATCCCTCTAGCTCTAGCTACATAACTATGTCTAGCTCGATTTCCTTTTAGATTTTTGATATGTCTTCATCTCTTATATCTCTATCTATTTGTGCCATTCCCCCCTTCCTCTCTAACTCACTCCATTTCCACTGCACTTCTCTCTATATTTCCTTATATCCATATTAGTTTCTACATCTATCTCCCTATATTTGTGTATCTCTGTATAAATCCCTTTTATTTTATTTCAATAATATGATGATCCAATGGAACACTAATATCATATTTCATTACTACCAATTTAACATTGATTTTTTAAATATAAATTTAGCTTATTTTCCTACAAATATAATTTTCTATATCTATCTTTCTAACTTATAGTTGTCTAATTTGAATTAAAAATCATTCATCTAAAATATTTATAATAATCTTTAAATTATTTATTAATAACAAAAGAGATGGCATAGTATTTTGTTAAATTAAGTGTGGAATCAAAATGTGTCACCTCGAAGATCAAATTGAAGTTGGTGTCTCAAAGTCAAATTGAATTAGCCATATCTCAAATTGCACACATGTAAAACTTCCTATACTACTACTTACATTTAATTGATACATATAATATATTTAATAAATTCACTCTGTAAATAAAATAATATAAAATAATATAAATTTGACAAATTTATAATTTAATTTGTTGCTATTTTTAATTCAATATTCAGTAATAATTACAAATTATTTTTTATATATGTAAAAAGTAAATTAAATATCTTATCTAAAATTACTTAAGAACATATATAAGTAATTGTAAACTTCAATATATACATGATACAGAATTTGGAAACAATATTTACATAGAGAGTTAACATAGCATAATTTATTGTAAAATATCCAACCCACAGTGTACATATGTGATTAAGAGACCTTTAAAAATGTTAGTAATAAGATTCAAAATAAGATGGCCTAAAAGTTCAGTTGACATATATAGCCACTTTGTGGTGTAGCGATTGAAACAACCCATGTTTATAAATCATAAGATTGTGATCCAATCCTAAATGACGAATCCCGTAAAACCATACCCAAGATTAAACCAAGCCCAGTGAAAAGAATGTCGAAGGGGTAAGCGGGTGAAATAAAAAAAGAAATTTAGTAAGGAAACTTGTCTGCTTCTTTCACACTCTTCGTTGCGGTCTTCAATTCCTTATAAGCAAACATTCTGAGAAAATAGTGTGCACTTCTCTCCATCGATCTCAAATGATTACTATGCCATTTTATAAATTAGCAGACACCCATAGAAAATGCAACAACACCACCAATACCAAGCACGATGCCCATAAGAATTTATGGTTTTGAATTCAAAGGAGGATGATAAATCAGACCTTCGAAGTGCAGCTGCAAGTACGCCCACTCGAATAAAGACATTTGAATTTCTTCTGATGGAGAATTGTGCATGTTTTAGAAAATGATCTCTAGACCATATTTTTCATGGCCCTAAAGGCGGATCGAAAGTACACGCGGTGCATCATAAATTGTCATGAAAGGCTGTCTCACAATCATTCTTTGTCACTGCAAGGTATTCAAAGAAACCGTAGTCATCAGGCAACCTTGCGGTGTAATCGATGAATGCGTCAGTGCTTCCATTTTAGGCATTGCCTTTTTATGGGCTCTATCAAACACAAGCAGTTAAGGACCAATCTCACAAACTCCATGAGCAGTTGTCTTGTCTCTAGGGAAGAAGACTTTCATACACCTCCAAAACTAGAAATTATGGAAATCACAGCTTCAATAAGTATTCTCGATACCGTGCATTGATCTACAAGATGGGAATAATGTAACATCCTACGTACTCTTCCCATTTCAACCCATCATTAATGTAATCCACAATTGTGACAGGAAAACGACAATGTAAATGACTACGTCAGAGTCAGTGGTTACCACACATTCAGGCAACTTTATTAGTGTTCGATATTTTTTTAGGCGTTCCAAAATCAGCGATGAAAGCGAGCGGCCCCAATGCTTTCAATGGTCGTCTACTCATTTTCAGAGATTCTAAACCATCGATCGCCATAATCAGCTTGTCCACTTCATAGGGAATGCCTTCGACATAATTAATTCATTGTTTGGAAAATCATGTCTTGTGCCAACATTTAAAAAGGAAATAAGAGAGAAGATAGGAAAGATAGATGTTGATTTTACACAAACTGGAACCACACTAACCTTGGAAGCATATTCTAGATCACTTCATTTTTCAAGATTGAGATTTTTGCAAGGGAATCAATATGAGATCATGCAGGAGGGGAGCAGAATAAGAGATGAGCTGCTAAATATTCAAGATATGTTGGCTCCACATTTGGAAGTCATGCAAAAGAATCTAAATATTGATAAAGATTTAATTCAGAGTAATCAACAGTTGTCCATTGCAGACAACATGATAAATTTGTAGCTATATTAGAAATTCAGAGAATTGTTTTTGATGAATTGAAGAATAAATGGGACAATACAATGTCAATGATTTTGAAATCCCACAAACTATTTTTGAAGTATGGTATACTTCCCAGACCCTTGTTAAGTATATGGACAACCATGACAAAAGCAAGGGCCGACGAATGATGACTCGTGATCAAAGGTATGCCAAACAAAATTCAGAAAATCGGATCATTTATGTGATATGTATTAAATTTTCAAATTTTGTTGTGTATATTATTTTTGGAGTAATAAGAGGCCAGTCTGATACTCAGATAGATGTGTGTGTATTAAAAGATTTTGGAAAGTGTAAGTACAGAAGACTGTGTAGGCTGAGTTACAATTATGGATTATATTCTAACGCAGAGTACTTGTGTTGAAGTTTTGATATGTAAAGTTTTGATCATGACAATCTATTTGTTTCTACTAATATCAAAGGGGGACATTGTTAATTATTAAGGTAATCTTGGTGTTGTTAGTTAGTGCAAAACACTTAGTCATTCACTAGGTAGAATTGGTCAGTCATTACTGCAACCAAGCCATTATATTTAGGCCAAGTATTCTAAAAATGACTTTTATGTATTTTAGGATGTATTGAGTAGTAGTTAGTGTGGAGCAAGTTAGAGGTCACTGGGTATTCTAGTATTAGCTGAGTTTTTCAAGATATATTATATATGCTGAGTACATACTTATGCCGAGTGATATAGAAACCGAGTAAGACAGAGTATGCCAAGAAGAGGTGAAGCCATGTGACAACATGTAGAATAGGCATGGCCGAGTAACAACAAACTATATGTGTTGAGTAAGACAGTTCAAGATATTTGTTTGGAATGACACTAAATTTTATGTGAAATTATTTTTTGAGCTAGGGATGTATTTGTATGATCGGGAAATCAGTTATAGAGTTAATTACACCTTTAATTGCATATCATTAATCCCTATGCAAGGAATTTAGCCAATCATAAAAGTGGAAGGAGTAAGGGGTAAAAAAGATGAATCTAGATCATTGATCAAGATAGTTGGGTGGACCCATAATAGTGGGTTACATTTTTTTCCTAAACAAACACTGAACCATGATTGCTTTTTAAAAAATTCACCTTCAGATGCAAATTTCCATTGAATGGTTGCAAATTTGAAGATGAGGTAAATTAGATCCTTTTAGAATTTTCCATCTAGATTCTAAATATGTTCTTCAAATTTGTTTTTCAATTTGTTTGGTTCAATTATTTTTTCTTCTATGAAAAATTTATATGTTGTCAAAATTCTAATTTTTAAAGAGTGACACTATTCTTGACACACAAAAATTTGTATCTACAATAGATATTGTTGCAAGAGAACCTAGGGTAAGATAAAGCCCTAATCTAAATTTTGGTTCATAGATGGTCTAACCAACCATTGGGGTAATAAAGACTAGTTATAAATTCCCAAGGTGAGTCTAGGTGGTGTGAATAGGTAAGATGTGTTGTGTGAGTCAAATCTTGTCAATTAGGTCCTATAGGCATGATTGCTCAAAATTTTCTCTAGATCGCAAAATGTGATAAAATGATTCAAGATGGGGAAATAAGTGTTTGATAAGGGCCCTTCGGTGTACTAAGGTCATTTTAGGAGGTTTGGGAGCAAACTAGACAACTTTGGAGGTCTAATGAGAAAAAATGCACAAAAGTTGTCAAAACATTGCATTAACAACTTTTCAATTTTGCAAAATTGCTGGACATGTTTTTGTGCATTTTTGGAAAAGAAGACAAATTGGGTAGTTATGGTTAGACTTAAAGGCCAAAATGGATAATGAAGTCTATTTAAGAATTTTCCAATTTCTAAGGGTTGGATAGTTGGTTGTACAGACAACACCTATAGGAAGCAATTTTGTGGACTATAATGAGGTTTTTGAGTATTGAGAAGAAGCATTGGATTGAACTAGTGACTATTTTTTATAAAATAACATCTTGTAGTCATGTTTTGAATCTGTATATAGCTATTTCAATTTTGAGCTTTCAATTGTTAGGGTTTATAAAATTATTTAGTTTTAGTGATCCCATTGTCTAGTTTTGTAGTGCAAGCATGAAAATGTCTACAACTTGAGTGTGCTATGTCAAAAAATCATGGATCTTGGAGAATGAGAAATAGGCTCTGTATATAGTGTACATAATGTTTTTTGAAGCAAGCTGGGCAAGGTGCAAGGAAATTCTTGTAATGGAGTTTTGTGGTGAACAAAAGATTGACATGGGTCAATCCTGAGTTGGTAATGTAGGATTAGTGTATGCAAGGTTCAACACTTAGAGGAGGAGGCTAGAGCTAGATTTTGATGCCTATGTGGAAGCACACACAAATATTTCCTTTCAAACCCATAAAAAGAGGGTTTTTTGAAGTCGTGATGTACAGTCAATCCTGGAATCCAAGACCTAAAAAATCTTCAAGGTTAGGTCATAGGGAGAAAAAGTCTTGAACACACTAAGGGGCCCTATTAAGGGTTTTTGTGAGCTATTGCACTTTCCTTTTTTTCAAGGAGGGCTAATAGGGGCTCTTAAGGTTACAAGGAATAACTAGGCAATTTGGTGAAATATGAATGGAAAATTTGAAAGTCTAATGTAGAATGGTAAGGGGTGGGTCAATAACCTCAATAAGAGGGTTCAATATTGATGTTGGGTCACTTAGTGAAGTTTCGAGCATTCTATGCCAAAGAATGCATACATGGTGAATTTGGGGAATAATATTGAAACTTGAATTTTTGGAAGAGTTTCTTGGAGAAGGGGAATCATAAAGGGATCCTCTAGGTTTGGATTAGGAGAGAAGACCCTAAGTGGCCTAGGAGTAGCATGGGAAGAGCAAGAAAGCTCTTACTTAAAGAAGCTCCCCATCATATATCCATATGTTTCTTTCAAATTTAGTATTTTAACATATATACCAACCTCATGGAGATGGTTTAATGTCTTTATCCTTAGTATTTGATATTTTATTGATATTCAAAGTTAACCTAATGCTAATTTTGACATACATTATTTTTTATGCATGTAACTTAATTTGTATTTGTTGAATTCCAAAACTTCTTTTATTGATAGAAAGACGACTCAAATACAAAGATTTTTTTTATTTTTGAGAAGTTTTATTCTCTTATTTACTATTTTTCCATGAGCATCCAATACAAAAGTTATTTACTAAAACCTATTTCTAGTTGATGACCAAAACGATATACCCAAACAATTGAAAATGTATTAAATATGTAGTCATTATAGTAGTCATTAGAAAGCTTGTTTGAAGTACTTATGTCATGTCAAATGACATATCTTTATTGTTCCATCTGAACACTGTAATTGTGCTTCAAAGAAATGGAACCAATACGATTATTATGGCCTCTCCAAAATATTTCTAATTAGGTACTTTCTATATACACTTATTCTACGCTTTCCTAGTTTTGACAGAAACTAAGAATCCAAATTACCATGCAATAACATACTTTTTTAGAGTTTTGATTAAAACATACTGCATCATTTTATTTTGTTCTTAGGTAATTAAAAATTGCTTTCTATCAAAATTAATCCACTTTTTTTTGAAATTGCCAAGATAGTTTCTATTGAAACTACTTGACTAAAAAATTGTGATAGTACTTTTTTTGAGGAATTTCTTCCTCCAAAAAAGTGTTACCCACTATAGTGGGTTCATCCTTGTAGAAGTTTCTAAATAAACTATTTAAGCACAAGATCTAGAGATGAAAAATGTGGTTCAAAGTTTGAAGATTGGATGAATGCAAAGTTGAAGGTAAATTAGATAGAGTGATTGTGCACTGCAGTGAAGCAATTGGTGCAGAGTTATTGAAGACCAATCACAACGAAGTGATATCAGATTGGATAGAGGAGATCATTCATCAACATTCAAGTGCAAACCGAAATATCAAGACTGATACATTTTAATAGGTGTTTAAGGGTAAATCTCTTAATTGAGTCATCCTAACATGCTTATGTAAATATCTTAACAAAGCGCTCACATAATTGTTATGTTGAAATCATTTAATCAAGGTAGACTGAATAACTCTTTTAAGTTCTTAAATAAAAGGCCCTTCATAGGGTAGATCATTAAAAATGATCAAACATTATAGCCCTAATAGGCACACTTTATTATTGTAGTAGCAAAGATTTTGTAGGTATCATCCCCACCATAGTTTTACCTCCACCTTAGAGAGTTTATGCATTACCAAATATTTGGGTCACATGCTATGATTTATTTATGTGGTGTGATTTTTATTCATGCAATGAGATATTAGATCTCATATTATATTATAGTGAATGTTTGATTTGGTATATAATAATATTCAAATAAGGGTTTGTGGTGAAGTTATTAGATATGGTTCACGTTTGAAGTGAAAAGTTTTGAATATCCATACTCACTCACTCCCCCCACCCCCAAAGAATTGTACTTTCCCATTATATTTCCAATAACTTCAAAACAAAAAGAATATGCAAATTCCAATATATCATCTAACTCAATTTATTGATTTTAAAAGGATTCAAAATAAACCAAAAGAATCTCTATCAAAACACTAAATCTCTATCTCACTTACGATCAAAACTAGCTAATGCTGAAAATTCCATCTATGAAAATCTAAGAAAGAATGTTATAAGTGAAAAACCTTATAACTTTTTTTATTGTACTTTTGAGATTAATCATTTAGTTAAATTTCACATAGAATTTGTAAATAGATATTAAAACTATTTAGAATCCATCTCACCTCAAAATTATAACTTAATGATAGAAATTTTTAAATCTTACCAACTATTGCTACCTATAAATACTCTATATAAAATTCAAAATTCTAGTTTGCATTCCAAGCGAACCGAAGTCACGATCACCAACATTTTATCGAATTTCAGAACACACAGAATCTCTCTAACTCTAAGAAGAAGAAAAATAACATTTAAGAAATTGTGGTCGGTCGGAAAAAACTTAGAAGATATTTGAACTATTTAGATTCTAGCCCTCATCAATATCATAAATATATCACACAAATACACAAATCTTATCAACAAGTTAAACAGTTGGCATTTCAACTTACCTAAAGTCATAATCAATAACATCTCAACAAATATCACCACATATTGAATCTCTGCAGTTCTAAGAAGGAAACCTTTTCATTGAAGTAACTGGGACTGGTAAACCAACATCAACAGCCAAATTTGCCTATGAATGTGCTGCTCCAATTTGTGATCACTACAATCTAACACAAGCATACGTTTATCATTGACCATTAATCTTGCATAAACGCAAGTAAAGCACCCATTCAGATGTACTGATCAATTAAACTATTAAATAGAAGAAAAAAACAAACTTCTACTGAATATTTCTTTCTAGAACACAAAGCAGTAAGAAAAAGCCTGATTGTAATCTAATGGGTTTTTTCGTTGCCGGGAAGTTTCTCCTTTATCTGATCTACCAAACCTCCCTTGTCTTTTTTCTCTTGATGCACCACTTCCCCGTCTGTCTTCTGTGATGGAATCTTGTCAATTATCTGCTGCATAATTCCTCCTTCGTTTTGTTTCGCATGATGTCCGGCTTCTCCTTTCTTTTCTCCTGGAATTTTGTCGATGATCTGCTGCATAACCCCGCCTTCATTTTGTTTCCCTTGATGTCCCACTTGGCCTTCTTTCTTCTGTCCAGGAATCTTTTCCTTTATCTGTTCCACCAGACCTCCCTTTGAATCCGCCATGAATATGAACTTTCAAGCTTCAAAATAGCTCGAATTTGCAGGTGAAAGAGTTATCAATATGTTTATGTGGGAATGAAGATTTATAGCGTTGCATTCGCTTTGAGGGCCATGGATCGATGATCCTTCCAATTTTTTCAAGCTGCCACGCAAATATAGTGTCGGTGACATTCATTTATTAAAATATGGTAGGATAAACTTTTGGATAACATTCAATAAAGTTTTTCTACCTACAGTTTGCTAAGATATTATTTTGTGTGGCTGAGAATACACCAGATCTGATAGACTTGACCAGATTAATAGATATTATGGTAGTCAATGGTTATGACAGTTTATTCAGAAAAAGTGGAGATGTTTAAGTAGATATTTGGATAAGTTTATGCCTAACCATCGAAATATCTGTCGATTAGTTGTGGAGAAAATAATGGGAGGGATGTGAGAGCACTAGAACCAAGAGTGTTACTGGAAGCTTACGTAGATATTTGCCATCTTCGCATATGATGAAATGTGGTAGCGGAGTGTTTTAAAACCGTAGAAGTGATTGAACCTAAGATATTTATCTAATTTCATTGAGAAGATTTGAATATTATTATCGCTATATATATATTAGTAGGTGAGAGTTAATATCTATATGAAAGTCAATTTAATTTATCTATATTATTATTTATTTATAAGTAATTATGTTGTGTTTCTTGTTTAATTGAATGTGAAAAGTTATAAGGAATAATAACTCTACAACACTTTTGTTTTTGTTTTCTTATAGTTGCATTGTGAACTTCAATGGCATTTACATCAAAGATGTTTATTATTTGTACCTGGCTTCTTTGATCAACACTTTACATTTCTCCCCAACCATAGACTACTATTGAACTCATAATGTCTATTAATTTGTTTTTGTCATATGAGAGACAACTACAACCACCTCTGATACCCTATTGAACGAAGGGCTCATGAGTTTTCATGAAAAATGTTGAGGAAATATTCTTTCCATGAATTAAGCGTGCTCAAGGTGGAGTAGTACTAGGATAGGTGACCTCTCAGGAAGTCCCAAGGCTTCACCTCTATGAGAATCACCTAGATATGATGAGTGCTAAGTGTTCCATTTATTCTCATGAGAGATGGATTCATATTGAATCTGTCAGGAATAAGATGTCTCAACCTTGTATAATTCCTATTCTTATTATTTGTTTTGTAAATTGTATTTCTTGCAAATAATGTTGATGTGTTGGCATCCTGAATTGTGTATAAGAAGATCATGACTAAAATGGTTATGAAGGATTCCTATGACATGTAAGAGCTATGTTAGGAAGATTCAATGACAGGTGAAGACATGTGGCAACTAAGATATTTGAGTACTATACACTCTATTCCAATAGTGGGGTTCGGGGCATTGCCCTAAAGTGAAGTGCATGTTATAAGCATTTTTAGGGGTTCCTATTTCTCGGAGAATGGTAAAACCCTAATACAGTTTACCTTTGGGAGTAGCCCTAAAGTGAAGAGCAAGTTATAAGCATTTTTAGGGTTGTGAAGAGATGCGATGCGAAAAAAGGTGTATTGTTGGTACTGCGAGTAGCTACTGGAGTCTTCTGTTGTCGATGTTGAACTTGCATTGCAAGTGTATTGCAACCTTGTGTTGAAGATAATACATTGTGCAGGTTCTGAAGGGGTGGGGTTGTTTTACCGAAAGGTTTTTTCCCACCGGCGAATCCTTGTGTTATGTGTTTTTTTTCTCTATCTATTTTCTGTATGCATGATTGGCTGCAATATTGTTGTTTACATGATATTGAATCTGTAAGTGAAGAAGATTTTAATAGGATTTGCATCATACTTTCCTTATGAGATTAGTGTAGGAAGTTGTTTCTGCACTTGAGTTTCCTTACAAGTGGTATCAAAGCTTGATCAACTTTTGATCCTAGTTGTTAGGTAGGGTTTTTTGAGCTAATCTCAAGTTGAGTGGGAGTCTTGTGCAGAGCATCCTGAATCTTATTTGCAGATTGAGATGGCAAGTTCATCATATGGAAGAATGGAGGTGGAAAAATTTAATGGCACTAATTTCGAGTTGTGGAAACTCAAGATGGAAGACATGTTGGAAGATCGTGACCTATGGGAAGCGACTACAAGCGCTACAAGACCAGCAACTATAGCTCAAGAAGATTGGGATATCAAAGACCGTAAAGCTAAGGGTCTCATAAGATTCTGTTTAACCGATGCAGTCCTTCTGAATGTTCTAGATGAGAAAATCGCATATAATTTTTGGGAGAGACTTGGGACCGTGTATCAAGCCAAATCTTTGGTGAACAAGTTGTTCCTGAGGAAGAATTTGTATTCTCTGTGAATGGAGGAAGGTGGGTCCTTAATGGATCATTTAAATGCATTTAATCTGCTAGTTGCGTAGTTGACATCAGCTAGTGTCAAGTTAGAGGAGGAGGATCGTTGCTACACACTTTTGTGTTCTTTACCGGATTCATGGGACCATCTTGTGATGGCTCTCGGAAGCACATTAGTCACCTTCAAAATGGATGATGTGGTGTTTTCGTTGCTATCAGAGGAGATGCAGAGAAAGGCTTCTATTTCAGAAAAAGAAGCCCTTGCTATTCATGGGAGATCCACGAAAAGAGGGAAGAAAAATGACAATAAGTCTGACAATAAGCGTGGATCCAAATCCAGTGGGAAGTCAAAGACTTCCAATAAGTCCAAGGAAAAATGTTGGAACTATGATAAGACTGGGCACTTCTGTAAAGACTGTAAAGAGCCTAAGAAGAAGAAGAAAGCCTCAGATTCTGGTTCTAAAAAATCTCAAGAAGATGGCGATGCATTCATTGTAGCTTTGGCAGCCCATGTATCTGATGATGTGTGGTTGGTTGACTCGAGTGCATCTTTTCACATGACCTCTCATCAAAACTAGTTCTCAAGATATGAAGAGTTTGATGGTGGAAAGGTGTACTTGGGTGATGATTCTCACCTAAAGATAGTTGGACGTGGAAGGGTCACTATCAAATTTCCTGATGGACGAGTGAAGGGAATCAATGGAGTTATGCACATTCCAGGTTTGGCACGAAACCTATTATCTGTAAGTATGTTGAATGATGTAAGTGTGCAAGTTGTTTTTTCTAAAGATGGATGTAAGATGATGAGAGGGGCTATGGTTCTTGGTAAGGGTACTAGGAGAGGTACTTTGTTTCAGCTTGATGCATATATTTCTTAGTGTAATAGTTCTTCTATTTCAAAGAAGAGAGCAGCTATCACTTCATCCCCACCATTTGAATGAGTAGTAAAGGAGACTGTGGTTAGTGGTTCTAATGGTAGTGCAACAAGTGTACATAAGGATGAAAACACTTTGGAAGGAAAGCTTCCTACAGAAAAGACAATGTTGTGGCATATGAGATTTGGTCACATTGGTGAGAAGGGTCTCAGAACCCTGAAAAATAAAAATCTCATTGAGGGGTTAAATGATTGCAATCTCGAGTTTGACTTTTGTGAACACTGTGTATATGGTAAATGAAATCGTGTTCAGTTTTACTCTAGTTCTCACATATCTTCTGATGTTTTGGATCTTATTCATTCTGATGTGTTTGGTCCTGTAAAAGTTCCTTCAATCTCCAAGTCTGTATTTTTTGTATCTTTCATAGATGATTACAGTAGAAGGACATGAATTTATTTCCTTAAAATTAAGACACAAGTCTTTAGTCGATTCAAGGAATTTAAAGCCCTTGTAGAGAATCAGACTAGTAAGAAGATTAAGTGTGTGAGAACTGACAATGGTGGTGAGTTTTGCTCAGCAGAGTTTGAACAGTTCTGTAAAGAACAAGGCATTGAGAGGCATAAGAAAACTCCATATACCCCACAGAAAAATGGAGTTGCAAAGAGAATGAATAGGACACTGATGGAGAAGGCTAGGATTATGCTTAGTGGTGCTGGTTTAGAACAAAGGTTTTGGGCCGAAGTTGTGGCCACTGCTTGCTATCTGGTTAAAAGATCTCCTACATCAGCCCTTGTTGGTAAGACACCCATGGAGGTGTGGTCTGGTAAGAAGCCTTCAATTAGACATCTTCATGTTTTTGGTTGTGAAGCTTATGCACATGTTCCAATGGAGAAAAGATCTAAGTTGGAAAATAAAGCTGTTAAATGTATTTTCATCAGGTACAGTGCTGGTGTGAAAGGGTACAATCTTTGGGGTCCTGTGACTACAATTTTTAGAGAGCTAACATCTTCTCCTATTGTGCTACAACTAGATGAAAAAGAAAAGGAAAAAGATGTTGTTCAGTTGGCTCCTACCCCTGAGAAGACTGAACAGAGAGATCGTGTTGGGTCTAATGATGAGGAGAGCTCTTGTAGCTCTGATAGTTTAGAAGAAGACGAAGAACAACCTCAACCTCAGCCCTTGAGGAGATCCACGAGAGAAAGAAAGAAACCAGAAAGGTTTGGTTATTCTATGTTAGATTCTAGTTGTGCTTTTTCTTTGATTACTAACACTGATGAGCCTAGATCTATGAAAGAGGCTTTGGGCATGGAAGATGCAGGTTCTTGGATTGAGGCTATGGATGATGAGATGACTTCATTAGAGAAAAAAAAAACATGGGACCTTGTACCTTTTCCTAAAGGGAAAAAATCTGTTGGCTATAAATGGGTGTTCAAGAAGAAATTTTGTGCAGATGGCAGTGTTGAAAGGTACAATGCTAGATTGGTTGCAAAGGGGTATTCACAGGTAGAGGGAATAGTTTATAGTGAAATATTCTCTCCTGTTGCAAAGTTGACATCCATTAGATTTCTATTATCTCTTGCTGCATCATATGATTTAGAGATAGAACAGATGGATGTGAAGACAACTTTCCTTCATGGTGATTTGGAGGAAGACATTTATATGTCACAGCCTGAGCACTACATTGTTAAAGGTAAAGAATCCTTAGTTTGCAGATTAAAGAAATCTTTATATGGTTTGAAGCAATCTCCTAGGATGTGGTACCTTAAGTTTGATTCCTTTTTGTTGTCAATTGGATTTGTAAGATCAAAATCAGATCATTGTGTTTATTTTAGAATTGAAACTGATTGCCTTCTTATTGTTGCATTATATGTTGATGATATGTTGTTGTTTGGGAAGGGTAAGGGTATGATTTATGATTTTAAATCTCAGTTGTCAGCACAATTTGAGATGAAAGATCTTGGGGCAACTAGGTACATCTTGGGTATGGAAATCAGTAAAGACAAGTCTAACATAAAACTTTGGTTGAGTCATAGTAAGTATGTGAAGTCTGTGTTGGATAGGTTTAGCATGGCAGATTGTAGACCACTATGTGTTCCTATTCCTGTGGGAACAAAGTTAACTGTAGATGATTGTCCAAAATCTCCTAGTGAGGTGGAGGACATGAGTAGAGTACCTTATGCTAGTGCAGTTGGCAATCTTATGTATGCTATGGTCTATACTAGACCAGACATTGCCCAAGCAGTGGGAGTCCTAAGTCAATTTATGGCTAATCCTGGAAAGATACATTGGGATGCAGTTAATCGAGTATTCAAATATTTGAGGGGTACATCAGATTACTCCATATGCTATCATGGTAACTCTTTTGGATCTCCGCATTCAGTTTGTATTCATGGGTTTGTGGATTTAGATTGGGCAGGTGATATTGACCACAGGAGATCCACTAGTGCTTATGTGTTCAATATGTTTGGTGGTGCCATTAGTTGGATGAACAAGCGATAACATGTGGTTTCTTTTTCTACTACGGAAGCTAAGTACATGGCTGCTACTCATGCTTGTAAGGAAGCCATTTGGCTTAAGAGATTGTGTTCTGATGTTGGTGTTGATGCAAAACAGATTACTATTTGGTGTGACAGTCAGAGTGCTATTTGCCTTGCAAAGAATCCAACTTTCTATGCCAGAACGAAGCACATTGATGTATAGTATCACTTTGTGAGAGATATGGTGGAAGATGGAAAGGTAAATTTGGAAAAGGTAGATACTATGAAGAATGTTGCAGATGCATTAACGAAACCAGTGGGCACTGAGAAGTTCAGATGGTGTTCGTAGTCTATGGGCCTTTCGGCCTATAGTGGTTAGTTCCTGTTATGTTCTTGTTGCTCTTACAAGGTGTTCGACAAGTGGGAGAATGATATGAATAAGGTGTTTGAACCTTGTATAATTCCTATTCTTATTATTTGTTTTGTAAATTGTATTTCTTGCAAATAATGTTGATGTGTCGACATCTTGAATTGTGTATAAGGAGATCATGACTAAAACAGTTATGACAGATTCCTATGACACGTAAGATCTATGTTAGGAAGATTCAATGATAGGTGAAGACATGTGGCAACTAAGATATTTGAGTACTGTACACTCTACCCCAATAGTGGGGTTCGAGGCATTGCCCTAAAGTGAAGTGCATGTTATAAGCATTTTTAGGGGTTCCTATTTTCTCGGAGAATGGTAAAACCCTAATATGGTTTACCTTTGGGAGTAGCCCTAAAGTGAAGAGCAGGTTATAAGCATTTTTAGGGTTGCGAAGTGATGCAATGCAAAAAAAGGTGTATTGTTGGTACTGTGAGTAGCTACTGGAGTCTTCTGTTGTCGATGTTGAACTTACATTGCAAGTGTATTGTAACCTTGTGTTGAAGATAATATATTGTGCAGGTTTTGAAGGGGTGGGGTTGTTTTAGCGAAAGTTTTTTCCCCACCGGAAAATCCTTGTGTTATGTGTTTTTTTTTCCTCTATCTATTTTCCGTATGCATGGTTGGCTGCAATATTGTTATTTACATGATATTGAATCTGTAAGTGAAGAAGATTTTAATAGGATTTGCATCATACTTTCCTTATGAGATTAGTGTAGGAAGCTATTTCCGCACCTGAGTTTCCTTACAGAATCACTACCCAAGTTTTCATGAAAATTTTTGAGGAAATATCCTTTCCATGAATTAATCATGCTCAAGGTGGAGTAGTACTGGGATGGGTGACCTCTCGAGAAGTTTCAGTGCTTCACCTCTATAAGAATCACTTAGATATGATGAGTGCTAAGTGTTCCATTTATTCTCATGAGAGATGGATTTGTATTGAATCACTACCTAAGTTTTCATAAAAAATGTTGAGAAAATATCCTTTCCATGAATTAAGCATGCTTATGGTTGAGTAGTACTAGGATGTGTAACCTCTTGGGAAGTCTCAGTGCTTCACCTTTGTGAGAATCAACTAGATTTGATGAGTGCTAAGCATTCCATTTATTCTCATGAAATATGGCTCAATGGGTTTGACTCAAAACTTACACAATTAAATCCTGATAGCAATATCACAATTTGACTTGTTGGGGAAATTATCTCCTACTTATCAATTAATGAGCTTAAGGGGCTTTCTAATGAATGGTTAATAAGGCACAACACTTGGTGAAGGTTTTTTAGTGGGGTTGCAAGAAGAGTGGGCTTAACCATGGAGGAAACTACATAGTTAAGCGCACTCAATGTGGAGTAGTATTAGGATGGGTGACCTCTCGGGAAGTCCTGATGCGTCACCTCTATGAAAATCACCTAGATCTGATGATTTCTATGTGTTCCATTTATTCTCATGAGAGATGGATTCATATTGAATTAGTACTCATGAAATATGGGTCAATGAATTTGACTTGAAATCTACACAGTTAAATCCTAATAGCAATATCACAATTCCTATACAGTTCTTAGCAAAGATGTTCTCATTTTGCAATAAAAAAGAAGATATAAATAAAAATATATTTTCCTGATTTTTTAAATTCTACTTAAAATTAACCCCTCCTTATGTTATATGGCTGATTTTGATAACAATTTTTTTGTTTAGGGTTAAGAGGGGAAGGAAAATAGAAATTCATAAACAATAAGAAAGAATTTTCTTTGGATTAGGTGTCCTCTTCACCCAAGCACAAAGTGCTAAGCATATACATATTGTGTGCATATGGATATATACATAAGAAATATATGTGACTAATAGAACAAGAATACTCAAAAAAAATAGTAATAGTTTTAATTTTAAATTGTCCTATTAATGTGAACATTTAGATATTTCTTCTCATTTTTTATAGAATAGAGGGCAATCAAAAATAAGTGAAAGATGAGATATTTTGGAAGAAGAAAAGTATAAACTAGTAAAGTGATAAAAAGAAAGTTGTCTCACAAAATAAATAATGGGGAAGTAATGTGGTATTTTTCACTATGTGAATGGTGGGGATAGGGAAAACCACAAATAACAAAAAGAGAGAAAAAAGATAGTATCAAAAAATAAAATAAAATATAACATTGAATAAGCTTTCATATTTATTTGGGGATCACAAAAGAGTACATAAAATTGGGGTAATAATAAATGTTGGTAGAAGTCTCAATGGTCATCCACATCTCTCAATAATTATTGACCATTTATTATTGATTTCTAACATCCATGGAATAGATAAAACAAGAGGATACACAAGTAACCAAAGAGGAGAGATAAATATATGGAGGAGACATAAGAGAATAATGTGTGCCTATGTGTGAGAGAGGGCGGGGGGGTGTTGTGGGTGTGTTTGAGAGAGTTTGAGTGTTTCAATAAGTGTTCAATTAGGTGAACCATGTTAGGATTTTAGGTTCAATTTAAGAGTTAGAGTCTAATTTGGTTCAATGTGAAAGTTTTAGTTAGATTTTCATTAGGCTCAAAATAAGGGTTTAATTAGTTGAAATGTTTGGTTTTTGTTAGCTATAATTAATTGGCTTCAATGAAAGGGTTTCAATTAGGGTTTAATTAGGTTCAATGTACGAGTTAGAGTCTAATTTGGTTCAATAGGAGGGTTTCAATTATCAATTTCATTTGGTTCAATGTTAGAATTTTACTTAGCTATAAAGTTTTCTAATATTTTCTACATTTTAAAAGTTTTTTCTAAAATTGTCCAATCTTTTCAAACATTAAAAAAATAAATTTCTCTAAAGTTTCTAATATTTTCTCTTAAAAAAATCTGACAATAATGAACTTTTTTTTTTCATATTCTTGTACTTATAATCAAATTATTTCTTAGAAATTATCTACTTTTATTAATATATTCCAGAGTTTGCTAAAATTTAAAATATATTCTAATTTGTCTAAAATTACACAGATTTTAGCCACATATAAGAAAATAAAACAAAAGATTACATATTTTTTGTAAAAGTTAATACACTATTTAAGAATATAATGTATAACTTACCAAAAAAAAAAAAATACATAATGTATAGAATAAATAAATTTATTTAATTATTTAAAAAAATACAATTTTTTAAAAAAATTACAAAACTATTATATTACTAAAAGTAATTAAAATAAAACATAAAACAACTTAAAACATTAAAAAATTAGACTAAAGTACCTGATACGGCCAAAATGCTCCTGTAGCCCCCAAGCTGCTGTGCATTCCTAGTGGTCCTTGCCTTCAAATGAATTGGAGATGACTCTTTTTTTAGCTTATACAGTTTTTGACATTTTTGTCTAGACTTGATCCAACCAAAAGCCCCTTGTACATGTGTACTCCACGTGTCACTTATTTGACGCCATGAGAATCCATTCTGAATATTTTTGGCCCTTGTACATGTCCCTTATTTGATGCCACAAGGATCCAGCCAAAATATTTTTGGCCAGAATCGATCTGAGCAGACCGGATTGACAAAGTTGGTCCCAAAGGTAACACAAATCCGAGAATTCACCCATTTGTAGCACAATATCGAGTGTGTTATAAGTAATTAACACGAATAAAATTCCACCTAAAAATTAGCAAAAGATTTGTATCTACTACTCTCCATCTTGTTTATGAATAAACACTGCACCATATTTATTACTAGTCAACTAAGGGACAAGTATTTTAATTTCTGCGGCTTTTGGGTCTACGGAAAACTAGGACTGGACAATCCCCCATTACGAATAGAATTAGCTTGTACAACATAATCCAAGTTTTTAACAGATAGAGCCAAATGTTTCAGCTAAGAGATTCCCCAAATACATTATTTTGTGTGATTGGAAAATGTTATTATTGATAGATAACCACTAGGAAGGAAAACTCACTACATAAATTTGAATATGATGTATAAATATTTGCATGATCCATTACAAGACAATGACAACCGAATATAGGTATGTTGTCCATCAGTGTGCTAATTGTGTGATTATAATTAAGAACTTTCTCATGCATACTATAGTGTGGTTGTTTTGTTGTTGAAGAGGAAAGTCCAACCGAAACTGATTGTGTAATGAATTAGACTGTTGTTCAAAAAGTAAAACAAATGTGATAACTATTTGGAACTAGAGAAGCATGTCACATGGAGTTTTTGACAAATCAACCATCAGTTCCTCACTATTACCTAATAAATTCTATTATAAATCAGTGATGGAATAACTATAGGACATAGAATCAAGTAACAATCAAAGTAGTAACTTCAAGAAACAGAAAAAATGACATAACAAATTTCTATGCTTGGATTTAATGGATATCTTAAAAGTTTTAAGGGTTTGAAAACTCATATACTATTAATTAATACAAGAAGTAGGCCTATATTGGCATATGCAAGAACATTCAGAAAAGTCATGGGTGTGTCTATAATAAGCAATGTGAGATGTCTTTTTACATTAAATAAATATACTCATTCTTTCTTGTTACACTATACAAAATTGAAGGTGAAAAATTTTGAGTAGTAGATTGCCATGCAAAATATAGAGGTCATAGTTGTGCATCATAGGAAATTAGGTGCTTTCCAATTATAGGTGGATGCTTAACTACAAGTGGAAGTCACTGCTTGACAATCTTGACAATATTGTTGTTTATAGCCAATGCAAATGTTGCATATAATTCCAATTTCCATATAGTGTATACCAATTTTGAAATGTTTTTTGGTACTCGTCATATGTTATCACGAAAATCTCTAGAAAGTGTTTCGTTAGGAGATCATCTTGTAAGGTGGAGTCAATGTTATCTTCTTGCCTCTGCAATGTGCATAAAAAATTATGCAGAGTTATAGGCTTTTTCAAGTCTTTGACAGTGAATATAGTCGATAGATTCAATATCAATAGAGATATCAAATCTCAAGTGATGGTGGCATGTATTGCAACAAATCTCATAAGGTTCCAACTGAGCATTTATAGCCATCAGTGTGCCTACGGCCTACAAAAGAAAAGTCATAAGCATGATTTTTTTGAAGAATGGGGAAGTTTGGTGGATTTGGAGTACAAAAAAATGTGTACACTGTGGTTTCCTATAGAATAGATCTGCCAAGACTTTTGAGGTTGTATTTAGCCCATTCATTATTAATTTTTCTAGTGAATGAAGACTTTGATGTCTAGATGATTGGTGAACCTCATGCAATGTTTCACTCAATTTTTTTGAAGAGCATCAGGGACATGTCTATTGTTGAGATTAGGCAGATCAAAGAAGCACACAAATATGTATAGTTGATTTCCACAGGAACCTGTAAATGTAGAAGTTAGTTAATAGCAGTAAGGTAAGAAGTAGTTAGTGCATAATGACAAGATGGGAAATAAATTTGAATAAACAGATAAGTGGTCATTTACCATGGCCATGTCATACTAGGAATCAACATCTTTGACATGTGCTTCAAGGTGTCCTTTTTTATTGTGGTAACTAGTGACAATAACACCAAAGGCATCTACTAGATAGATGGACTTGAGGTCTTTCAGTAGAGAAATTTTCATGTCAGGTGTCAAGTGGTGGTGCTTGCAAATAGGTTTTAGGTCAACTTTCTCTTGCTTGTCAAAGAAAAAGAGCATGCTGCATCACCTCATTCAAACCATGATTTTCTTTGCACAATAAAATTAGTAATGTGAATATTGGAACCAACTATTAACTATAGAAAGATATTTTTTTATCAAAGCATTACTAATGTTCATTATAATTGTCATTTGTCCATTAACATTAGCAAGATCAACATGCTTGATTTATGCTCTACTTTGTGCATTTGGGTTCTTTGTTTTTTATGGTCTGTACATGACTAATAATTCACCGTAAGAAACCAAACCATCTTAGTTTCTACAAAGATCCTAGATTGAGCTTGGTTGTTGAGGTAATAAGGTCAGGCTACAAGAGGACAAGGAGATCAACAAGTTTTCGGTTGAGGTCAACACTACAAGGAATTAAAAGGTAGATTTATATTAATTGGCTTCATGTAAGTAGAAGTACCCAACTAAAAAAACAACAATAATAAGAGGAAATGAACAAACTTTCCCTCCTTAACTGACCCCTTCTAGGCTAGAATCTAAATTCAATCTAAAAATTTCAAGGCACACAAATCTAACCAAAATATATTTTATCAATATTTTGAAGTTTTAGGAAAAAATGATTCAAAGGGAAGTGAAAAATTAGGATCACATTGCAAGAATTTACTAGAAGCCTAATATAGATACAAAATTCTTTCTTTCATCTCAAATAAACATTACTAAGAAATAAGAAACAAATTAATTCCCCTGATTATAAATTTTGAGACTATCATTTATTGTCTTGACTAACTAATATAAATGACATAATAATCAAATATTATATTATCGCAATAGACAATAACTAATATAAATGATAGAATAATCAAATATTATCTCATCACAATAGACAATATAATTTCACATACAAGTTTGGATGAATAAGAATACCAAGTAGGCTTGCAAGAGTTTTCAACCATCTCTCAAAGACATTAAGATTTTACACTTATACACCATTTGAACTAAAAGTAACTAGTAGTATTGAATTAAATAGATTTTGTGACTTAATAGGGTTCATTTAGTAATATGAAGCATTGAAAGACAACTTAGGAGAATTTATTTAGTGATATCTTTATTTAAAATGTATACATCAATTCAATGTTGGGTGGGGGGTTGTGGGGGTGGACTTATTTAGTAATTATAAAATCTTACACCAATTCAATTGCAAGAACCCTCAACTTACTAAAGACATCAAATTGGACACTCAAGAAAATGAATATTTTGGTTGAAATACAATATGGGAAATAAACTCTGAGAGTGAGGGGGGAGGGGTTGGGGGTGAACCAATCCTTCAAATCTTTAACCATAAATTCATTCACCACACATCCATCTCATAATATGAATGTAAACTAAAATACCAAATTAAGCAAATACATCTAAAGCATAAAAACAAGTAAACATTCACACATATGACACAAGATATGATTACCTAGAAACCCTCCAATGAGAAGGTAAAATTGGGGTGGGGATGACACCCACCAATATTCACTGCTACTATTGTAAAGTGTATCCAATAAAGGTTACAATGTTTGATCATGAAAGATGATCTACCCTATGAAAGGTCTGCACTGTTAAAGACTTGCACAAGATTGTTAGATCTTAGCCTATTAAAGGAATTTAACACCATGTTAGAAGTGTGCCTAGTTAAAGGACTTCAAATTACAATGAAGTTAGCACCTAGTTAAAGGATTTACAATAGCTATTAAGACTACTCTATTAAGAGATTTAACTGAGTCGCTTGTTAGAATGTCTCAACAATGATCCTGAAGTTAGCACTCTGCTACTAGATAACAAATCATCTCTTTGCATGTATCCTTGATCCTTCTTTGATTAGATGTATCACTTCTATCATTTAACTCCTTTCCTCTATTATCCTCTAACAGATTCTACAATGTATCTCAATTCATAAACACTAAAATGCTTTATTTGCATGCGTGAACTTCTCTCACTCCTCATTTGCTTCCACATTTTGTATTAGGGTTAGGTATGAAGCAATGATTTTAATTCATCCATATTGCCACTTAATCCTTCTCTTTTTCTAATTGGATGGATGTACTACATAGGGATTCATAATTAAGATTCGTTCTTATCATTTAGGATCATAAAACAATCCATAAGTTGACTCCAAAATGGTTTACATAGCAGTTTGTGCCATTAAAATAAAGTTATGCAAGAATTGTATTACATGACACTCGAAGTCCCTGATGGTCAGCATCAACTACAATTTCAATGTTGTAACTTAGCATCCATTTATCACTCAACATCATCTATCTTCTTAGAACTTGAGTGACTCAACACTAACTATTTACTTAGCACATACTAAGTATCTCACTTAGCATTCATTATTTGACATGTTATGATCGACATGTATTTCTTGTTCAGCATGAGCTTAGTTCTAACTTGTAAATGGATTAAGTGTATAGACACTCATATGTCAAAACCAAATTGAGATTAACAATCTCCCCCTTTGAGATGAGTAGCAAAAACACTAGGTCATGCATGAATAATCTTAACTTATGAGCATAACTCAGATACTCACTACCTCTGGGCGGCATATGTAAAAAATTTTAAAGTTCCAAAATTTTGCAAAACTTGACTTAACAGTCATACCTCAAAATATTATAACTTCCCACTTTTTGATTGTGTTTTCCCAAATATGAAACTATACTCCTACTGAGCAAATATGCATATGTTGAACTGTACTATACTTTATCGTTGACTCTCCTCTCCCCAAAAATTATTTCTCCCCCTTACTAATTTCTCCCCCTTTTTGACACTTATCTCAAAGGGTTAAACACATATAGTGTGTTTTCCCAAGAAAGATGTATGGACCTCAAGTATTAGCTTTAGATTTGCATACCAATTATCACAAGCTGCTTCTAATGATTTGATTTGGATAGATAACTTGACAGCAAGGTGAACTAATCTTTCATGTGTAGAAAGATGCGGATCTTTATCCATCACTATTTATGCAAAGGCTATTTCATTATGTAGTAACTCCATCTGTGGGGTCAACTTGGACTAGATATTGATTAGTGAACTTGCATCTTGAGCATGCAGGGCTGCCAACTGACCTTTGGAATTCATCAATTTCTTGAAGTTCTTTTAAGTCTAAGCGCGAGAATCAGGTATAGTAGTACCTTTTTCCTTCATAGCTCCCACTAGATTATGAATATGGAACTACACTTCTGAAAGAATTGATTAATGTCAATTCTACACAACCCAAGAAACACCTGTTAGCAAATAACCTGTCATAAGAGAAGAATAATGGAGACAAAAGAAAAGTTTCTCTCAAATGTGAAAAATGCATAAGAGATAATGAAAAAGTACAATGCTCAACCTTATAAAGGTGAGATAGAAACCCTAATTGAAAAAGATAGGTTGCACATTATTAATTAATAATTAATTAATAATGCACCTAAATGAATCTTAAGCAACTAGATTAATATAAACTTAATAATTAAATCAATATGATTTAATTAATAAGCATAAATGAAAAATAGTCTAATACCCCCCCTTAAGCTGAAAGTAGGGAGTAAGCTTACCTAGCAAAGCTATGAAAGTAAAAAAGGGGTCCTGGCAACAAGGCCTAATTAGGTACCTAGTACAAGGAAATCTCTATAAACCTAGAGTAAAGGAGAAAACCCAATGGGAAAAACCCCTCTCCAAAAAGAGATGTAATGACTTCAAGATACTCTCTCAAAGCCATAAATACAATGTGTGCTATCAAAACCTCCCCCCGTGAGATAGGGTCGAGGTTCCAAAGCCCCCCCAGAATGAAAGAACCACTGGATCAATGAACAAACTACTATGACTCCAATGCAAATGAGTGAAAGTCAGTGGACATATTTAGGGAACCTCGAAAGATGACGTGTCACTAGAAGGCCGAGCTGATACTCAAAGGAGTAGACACAAGGATCTTGGAAGGGAATCCCCAATGTAAGTGGTATGACAGGTGTGTTAACACTGTCATCAAAGAGGAGATGAATGTCCTCTGTAGAATCCTCAACAACTGCACCTGGTGGCTTGATGAATGGAGCTAGAGGATCTGGCAAATCTGAAGAAGAACCTTGGTGAACATAAAAGAGCTCAAGAGGAGGTGACAAGGTAAACACAACATTAGTCTCATGAACCACATAGAGGTTCAAGAAACCTGACTGTACCACATGATGCTCTCTCAAAGGAGGAGAGTCGTGCTCTGGAAAAGGTGGACCAAAGTGTGAAAAAGAGTAGAGATGGGTGGAAAGATCAACTATCCCTATAGCTACAATACCTCCTGTCATACTATCTCAGATGAAAACTAAATCTGGAGTGAACTCAACTATCTTCCCGGACCTAGTGTGAGAAATGTGATAAACCAAGAGAAGGTTTGTAGACAGAGATGGAAGATACAACACATCATTGAATGTGCCATCTTGAATGCATACAGTGCATTTCCCATAGACTTTCATAATAGTTCCCAATGATAATATGGGGAATAGGAGAAGCCTCAAAAGAAGAGAAGATCTCTCGAGAAGATGGCATATGGTGAGAAGCACCTGAATCCAGTATCCAAGGGACCTGTGAAGGGAATGTGAAAGAAGCCCATAATGCATGACCCTTTCCAAGATCATGTCCAGCTATAGGATTGATAGAAGAAGACTGATAAGCATACCCTTGTGAGCTAGAAGAGGATGGAGAGGAAAGATTTCTCTTCTAAAGAAGAGCTTGCAAATCCGCTATCTATTTCTCATAACCATCAAATTTCTTCTGATAGCAAAGTGACTCGTCATGTGTTCCCTTCTGACAATAGGAACATGTAGGTCTCTTAGTCTTTTTTTTCTCCTTCTTAGAAGAAGATGGTGGTCCAATAGAGTGCTGAGAAGAGGAATCTGATATCTGCTTTAGCTTTTGTGTACTCTGAGGTGGATTGGCAAGCAATGCCTGTGACTGTGAACCTATAGGAGAATCCATTTGAGTGAGCTTTGATTGCTCATGAGTTAACTAGTAACAAAAGGTATCAAAAGAGGTCATAACATGTCATGCACCTAGAGCATCCATAGTGGAGTAGAAGGTAGAAGTGAAAATCTGATAAGGTCCTCGAAGCTTGGATAGTATCTGGAAGATACACTCATTATCAGATTTTGTCTTTCCAACAACCTATAACATAGATCGAAGAGACTTGAATTTCATCAAGAAATCCTCAATGTTGGTGAAGGATTCAGGAATCAAGGAGGTAAACTTTGCATCTATCTATAGAACCCTAAACTAATTCATTGTGCCAAATAAGGTTGAAAACTTGTCCCACATAGCCCTAGGCGTATTCAAACCATCTAGGTGAAACAATAACCCATCTAAAATATTCATTGCAATGAGGCCCATTGCCTCATCCGTTTTATTGTGCTACATAAGAAGCTCATAAGGCCTTTGTAGAACTGGCTAAGATGCATCAAGACATGACCATAATCCTTTTGCCATAAGCAATCTGGTCATCTATCCTTTCCAAGTATGATAGTTGTGTGGTGTAAGGCAAGCAACATAAGAGTCCACCATTGAGAGAAGAAGATGGAAGTAGAAGGGTCTTATTTTGAATTAAAGTATAGAAAAGAAAATTCCCTCACCCCCTCAATAATAGATAATGGTATCCCTCAAATACCAAAAAATCAACTATGGGAAGCATAAAAATAGAGAAAAGACCCTAGATTTTAGATGTAGAGAAGAGGGAAATGGAAGTCTCTACTTCAATGCCAAAATTGAAAGCTCAAAAAAACTCAAAATCAAATGAAACCAGCACCATTATTTGCGTCTCTAAACCAAATTTTTGACAATTCTTTCGGATCAGAAAAAGACCTCTGTATGCCCAAGTTATGGCCAAAAAACCAACTGCAAGTCCAAAGAAGGAGCTTACTAAAAAATTACAGACCTAGGAAAAAAATTGACAGTCGTACGAACCTCATATGACATTTTGATGATGTCATCACTAACAATGTGCTAATGTGGTGGTTGACTGGGCACTGATGTCACCAGTTGATTGGCACTGACATCACTAGTTGACCATACGCTGATGTGGCACCTTGAAATGTTTGCCCAAATTTGCAAAAAAAAATTGTGTGTGCAAAGCTCAAAATTTTTTGCCAAATTTCGCAGATCTCCAAAAGTCATGCCAAAAAAGGCGGATCTTATTAAAAATCCAAAAGAAATTGCCAAATAAGGCAGATCTAAAAGGGAGAGATAAACAATTTTTTTTTTTTTTTAAAATTATTTTAAACAATTCACATGGTACCATGTTGGGCATACCTTGCTATGCGTACAACCTGATGGACTAACGTCTTGATGCCGTCTGAGGCACTGACATCAGCATTACCGGATTAACACTGATGTACCCTCCCGTAAGCGTCAAATCAACTTTTTAAAAAGTTGATAAAAAACTTCCTTTTGTAAAACACATACAATAACTTTTTCTTAAAAAGTTATAATACAGTTGATATTTCAACTTTTGAAAAAGGTTGAAATTAATTTTTTTATATGCATTTAAAAAAATAAATTTAAAAACTTTGTATGGTTTTTCAAAAAATTTACCTTAGAATGCGAGCCAATGGTCAAAATTTTTTACAGATTGCTCTGATAACCAAAATACATCAAATTTTATATCAAAATTCTCTGGATCGATCCTTTGAATCCATTGGTGAGGTCTATTTAGGCTCAAGAGGCCTCCAACAAAAGTGTATCCCCAGATCTAACCAAAAAAACTTCTGAAAGATCAAACCCTTGAAGCTCCAGAAAATTCTTCAAATCAAGAACAAGTAGCCACAAATCTAAGCTCTGATACCATGAAAGAATTGATTAATGTCAATTCTACACAACCCAAGAAACACCTATTAGCAAATAACCTATCACAAGAGAAGAATAATGGAGACAGAAGAAAAGTTGTTGTCAAATGTGAAAAATGCATAAGAGATAATGAAAAAGTACAATGCTCAAGCTTATAAAGGTGAGATAGAAATCCTAAAGGAAAAAGCTAGGTTGCACATTATTACTTAATAATTAATTAATAATGCAAGTAAATGAAGCTTAAGTAACTAGAGTGATAGAAACTTAATAATTAAATCAATATGATTTAATTAATAAGCATAAATGAAAAATACTCTAATATGTGTGAACATATTTGTATCACACAAATTATTGTATAGAGAAAAAATATTCTCTAGTACTTTCTTTATACTGTCAATCTTGGTTTCTAATTCAACCTGACTAAGTGCAATGGTTCTTGATATCTTTTCATTGACTTTTCTCTGAAATTTCCTCTTAGACCATTCAAGTAGTTTAACAATTGAATCCAGGTCTATATCCTTAATATCTTGCAATGCTTTCTTCTTCCTATGCTCCCTTCTGAGTAGTTCTTGGTGCTTTTTCTTTGCAAAAAGATCCTAAAGTATGCTCATCTGTTCAATAGTGATTGTTGCAAGATCAAACTTTGGCAACACAATCACCTCATCCAAGTTTACAGCACCAAATGATGGAACTTCATTTGTCTTCAATGTGCTAGGACTAGGCCTTGATGACTGTAGTGGTGTAGCTTCTACACTCGACCTATGAAGAGCTTCACTTTGAGGAGTATCATTTTTTAGAAAAGTAACTGGCACTTGTATTACTAATTATTCCTTATGTTTGGTAGTCAAGACTGACTCTTCCAACCTATCCTTTTCTTGCTTGTCAATCTCAATTGTACTTTGAGTTTGTGCTATAGGTACATGAGTATCTTCCTAACCTATTCGAACTTGTGTCTCATCCTATACTTCTAAAGAAGCTTCTTGTACTAAAACATACATACACCACGTGTCCCTTATTTGATGCCACAAGGATCCAAACAAAATATTTTGGGCCAAAATTGATCTGTGCAAACCAGATTGACAAAGTTGGTCTGAAAGATAACACAAATTCAAGCATTCACCCATTGGTAGCACAATATCAAGTGTGTTATTAGTAATTAAAATGAATGAAATTCCACCTTAGAATTAGAAAAAGATTTGTATCTACTACTCTCCATCTTGTTTATAAATGAATGCTACACCATAATTAGTACTAGCCAACTAAGGGACAAGTATTTTAATTTCTGCAGTTTTTGGGTCTACAAAAAACTAAGACTAGACAATCCCCCATTACAAATAGAATTAGCTTGTACAACATAATCCAAGTTTTTAACAAATAGAGCCAAATGTTCTAGCTAAGAGATTCCCCAAATACATTATTTTGTGGGATTGGAAAATGTTATTATTGATAGATAACCACTAGGAAGGAAAACTTACTACATCGATTTGAATATGATGTATAAGTATTTTCATGATCTATTACAAGACAATTACAACCAAATATAGGTATGTTGTCCATCAATGTGCTAATTGTGTGATTATAATTAAGAACTTTCTCATGCATACTATAGTGTGGTTGTTTTGTTGTTGAAGAGGAAAGTCCAACCGAAGCTGATTATGTAATGAATTAGACTATTGTTCAAAAAGTAAAATAAACATGATAACTATTTGGAACTAGGGAAGCATGTCACATGGATTTTTTGACAAATCATGTAAGGAAACTAGGCAATAAAGAATATAACCACTTCCACATAGCCCATAATAGGTCTAAAATAAATACGGAATTAAAATCCACATGCAAGAGAATAGACAACATACCCACAAAATTGTGACACAAGATATACCCCAGGAAACCCTCATTGAGGGAAATACCCAGTGTATATCTTGTGTCACAATTTTGTGGGTATGTTGTCTATTCTCTTGCATGTGGATTTTAATTCCATATTTATTTCAGATCTATTATGGGTTATGTGGAAATGGTTATATTCTTTATTGCCAAGTTTCCTTACAAGTGGTATCAGAGCTATGGTTTTATTATTTGTAACCCTAGATTGAATCCATAGGAATGCATGAGAGGATAAAAGAAAAGGGCAAGATATATGAGTGATTTATTGTAGATCTAAGGGTTTTGGATTTGTTGTTATGATGGAATGTTAAAATATTTGGACATGTGAAATTTTTTGGACAAAAGGATTTTTTCGATGTTTCATTTAAAAGGAGGGTTTTGGGGAGTAGATTGCAAAAATGACCCCTTGGGTAAAAACAGACCTCACCATTGGATCCAGGTCTACATTTCCATAAATTTTGATATATAATATGCCCTAGTTTGGCCATGTTAAGAGGAAATGAAAGAGTTTTTTGATTTCAGCCCATGATGGTCGTCAAATTTAATCCCGTCAAAATTTTCGTCATAAAAAAAAATAAAAAAGTGAAAAATGGCAGTGAAAATGGTAAAAAGACTATCTTAGTAAAATGGCCATAACTTTCTCTTAGATTATCAAATTTCAGAGTTCTTATAGGTGTTGGAAAGCTAATTTAGAGCACTACAACTTGGTATAGGTTTAGTTCTATTATTTTGATGTTTTCTTAGGTTTTAAGAGCCCTAAAGTTAGATGTTATTTATGTGGAGCATAGATTAGGGCATAACTTGAGCATATGGAGTCAGATTTTGGACTTCGAGTAGTCAACAAAAAGCTCTTGGAGAGCTCTACACATTGGTTCAGCTTTGGTGTAGGTTTGGCATGGTTTATTTAGTGATATATTGATCTAGATAGTTTATAGATATATTTTGACTATGGTAACATTGTGAGTTTATGGCATTGGAGATTTAAGATTTGATGTCATTATATACTCAAGTTTGGTCTCATGATGATATGGTTATCAATGTTTGATTTGAATATGTGTGATGACTTGTTGGATCTACAAGTTGTGCAATGTTGTAAGCGGTCTATACTTACAGGTTGCATTTATGGCTTGGTTATGGGTTGTCTTTGCCCACTGATCTTTCATTATTGATACATATTTAGATTGGTGGCTTAGATTTGGGCTCTCTATGCCCTAAGTCACATGATTTACTATTTTTTTCATGTAGAAGGGATGAGATGTTGTTACCAGGTACAATCATGGTGGAGGATTGTGGTTGACTATTTTATGCTAACAAGTTGGACACTTTGAGAGACAAATGCTCGGTTCATGGATGTGATCATGGTGCCATAGATTTTTGGCATGACATGATTGGATAAATAGGTACATCCTTCATGTTCATTAGCTTGGATTTTCTGATTTAGTTATAGTGGTATATCTTCTTGGTTGAGGATCATGGTTATTTGGTTTCTTTTGAGGAGTTCATGATGTGCACTTTGAGTTCTTTGATGGTTGGATGCCTTGGTTGATTCTCATGGTTAGAGGATGGTTTTTCCATCATATGTCATAGATAGCTTGGATACATATTCTAGTGGGAGCTTGTGACAGTGATGGGGTGACAGTGCAGGATTAGTTCCTAATTTGGTTTGGATCTTCATATAGGAGATGGATTTTATGATGCCATAGGTGACTTGGTACAACAGTTGAGTGGGATTTTTTTGGCATTGATATATTTATTGAGTGTTTGCAGATGTTGGAGGTTTATCTTAGATCCTATTGCTACAAAAGTGTCTTTGACATTTGCATGGTGGACTTGGTTATCTTTATGGTGTGTGAAGATGGTTAGATCTTAAGGACTCATTAGGTTCTTGGTTATCTTCATGGTATGTGGAGATGGTTTTCTTCATGGTGTATGGAGATGGTTGCATCTTGAGGACTTATGGGGTTCTTGGTAAAGGTATAGTTTATGCTTTTATTTGGCATGTTATCCTTGGTGTGAGGATGGTTTCATTATTATTTCATGGTATACTCTTGATAAGAATTTAGAGTTGTGACATTTTTTGGTATGTTTTTGTGGAGCATGCTATCTCTTTAGTTGAGATGATAAGATCATGTTGTCATGTTTATGTTCTTGAGGCCATGGTTGGAAATTTGACATTGATCTTGATTTAGTTTCTTGGTATTGAGTACACTGATCATAAGCTTGATACTTCATGATTTTGCTATGTTGCATTTGGAGTTGGCATGGATTGATTGGTTATAGGTGCTCATGGATACTTAGAGATGGTGGTGATGTTGATTTCTCTTGAATTAGAGAAGTATTTGTTGGGATGGTTGAAGGTTTCAGCAGAAAGTTCGAGGGGCAATCACCTGATATGGACTTGAGAGGATATTGTTCTTAGATGAGTCTTGGTTGGAGACTTGGGTATCTTGATGAGCATTCTCATTCCCCACTCTTGGTCTACTAGGTGATTTGCTACTTGAGAGGTATAACGCATTGTTTTCTCAGGTGCATTATATTTATGCTTGTCTTTCATGGATATGGATCTTGAGCTATGGTACTTGAGTTAGTTTTGGAGGGTTCATTTGAGAGATGATTTAGTATTGGTTACCTCCATGTGCATATGTTGTTATGTTGGTTGAATTTGAAAGATGGTTTTATATTTGGCATATTACTTGGTTTAGGAATGGTTTTATGAGTTTGATCTTCTTGCGAGAGGCTTGCATCCATGATATGCTATATGGTATGGTTTGGGTGTTGTTAAGGCTTCTTGTTGGGGTTTTATAGAGGAGATCATACTTGCATAGTTTACATCTAGAGCTGTGTGTAGAAGGACATGATATAGGTTATGATTTGCATGGTTTCTCTGGTCTTGGTTATCTTCCTAGATGTTTAGTTTTTCTTACATTGGATTTGAGATTAGTTAGAGATTGTGATCACTAGTTTGTGCTCATGTATGTCATGTGAGAGATAACATGGTTATTCCTTTATCTCTTTCCTCTGTTGGTTGTGGAGAATTTGGGAGACTATTGGAGACTTGTTACAAGAGTTGTTCTTGCAGGATATCAATTTATGTATTACAGATGTCCTTGATACTACATGGATTCACTTCTTTGAGATGTGTTGAATGGATTGGTTATAGATTTGACATTATCTTTTGTAGTGGGAGCTTCTTGGTATATATGTGGCAGGTATTGCTCTTGAGGCTTGTGATTGTAGGTTGTAGATTAGATATGTTTGTGGTATGAGATTCATTTGTTATACCTTTGAGGTATGGATAGTTGGATGGGTTTGGCACTTGTTGTGGGTGCTATTTCAGCTATGGATATATTTTGACAACTACAGATACATGTGATTACCTTTGGGTCAGGTTTTTTTTTTGTGCTTGGAATTTTAGATGGTACAGGATTTTATGATCTTTTAATGTGATAGGTTGGGTGGCTTTCTCTTTGGATGGCTTCTATGTATGTCCAATGGCAGTGGCATAATAGGAGGTGAGATCATTCATGTTTGAGATGCTGGATATTTTGATTTTCTTGCAGGTACTAGGATGGAGCACTTGGTGTATTTTGATCCATGATGGTGGATGTGTTGGGACGGATTGTTCCCTTGTTCATTTATGTGGCTACGGATTGACCCTATGAAATGTATACAACAAGTGGGAGATTGTTGAGATAATGGGTGTTGCACACATTGCATAATATTGTTATATTTTATTATTTTATTTTATTATGTAATGTTGTGCCTAGATGGACGTGCACTATGTAAAGATTCCCATGGAATATTCTTGATGAGTTGTATTGTAACATTGTGATAATATTTCATGTAATTATTTAATATTGGGGAAAAGAATTAAATGCGCAATATTAAATGTGGGGTCAGTGGGTTGGGTAGCACATGGTTTTAGCACATGGTTTATGTAATACCACTTAGTGGTTTTGTTAGACTTGCTTCTATATAAGTAGCCACAAGGGTAGTTATTGTAGAGTAAGAGTGCAAAAGGCAAGAGTCGAGCGGGACAAGGCTTGATAGGTTAGCCAAGGGAGCATTTGTGAAGGTTGGAAGTATGGCATGGGATGTGTGGATTCATGCTTATTCACATAGTTTGCTCAGTTGTGGCTATGGCCATGAAGGCTTCCATGGTTGTATTGCAATGGTATTTTTTTGCTGAATAATACATGATGATGGATGCTTTTGGAGTCTAGGTTTTTTCCCTCAATGATGGTTTTCCAGGGTATATTTTGTGCCACAATTTTGTGGGTATGTTGTCTATTCTCTTGCATGTGGATTTTAATTTCATATTTATTTCAAATCTATTATGGGTTATGTGGAAATAGTTATATTCTTTATTGCCAGGTTGTATTGCAATGGTATTTTTTTGCTGAATAATACATGATGATGGATGCTTTTGGAGGCTAGGTTTTTTCCCTCAATGAGAGTTTCCCAGGGTATATCTTGTGTCACAATTTTTTGGGTATGTTGTCTATTCTCTTGCATGTGGATTTTAATTCCATATTTATTTTAGATCTATTATGGGTTATGTGGAAATGGTTATATTCTTTATTGCCAAGTTTCCTTACAAATCAACCATCAATTCTCTGCATTCCTTACTATTATCTAATAAATTCTATTATAAGTCAGTGATGGAATAACTATAAGACATAGAATTGAGTAACAATCAAAGTAGTAACTTCAAGAAACAAAAAAATTGACTTAGCAAATTTCTATGCTTGGATTTAATGGATATCTTAAAATTTTTAAGGGTTTAAAATCTTATATAGTATTAATTAACACAAGAAGTAGGCCTATACTGGCATATGCACGAAACATTTAGAAATGTCATGGGTGTGTCTATAATAAGTAATGTGAGATGTCTTTTTACATTAGATAAATCTACTCATTCTTTTTTGTTACACTATAAAAAATTGAAGGTGAAAAATTTTGAGTAACAGATTGTCATGCAAAATATAGAGGTCATAGTTGTGCATCATAGGAAATTAGGTGCTTTCCAATTATGGGTCAATGCTTAACTACAACTAAAAGTCATTGCTTGACAATCTTGAAAATCTTGTTGTTTATAGCCAACGCCAATGTTGCATATAATTCCAATTTCCATGGAGTGTATCACTTTTGAAATGTTTTTGGGTACTCGTCATATGTTATGGCAAAAATCTCTAGAAAGTGTTTCTTTAGGAGATCACCTTGCAAGGTGGAGTCAATGTTATCTTCCTGCCTCTGCAATGTGCATCACAAATTATGGAGACTTGTAGGCTTTTTCAGGTCTTTGACAATGAGTATAGTCGATAGATTGATGATCGACAGAGATATCAAATCTCAAGTGATGGTGGCACGTATTGCAAAAAATCTCATAAGGTTCCAAATGAGCATTTATAGCCATCAATGTGCCTACGGCCTACAAAAGAAAAGTCATAAGCATGATTTTTTTGAAGAATGGGGAAGTTTGGTGGGATTTGGAGTACAAGAAAATGTGTACTTTGTGGTTTCCTATAGAATAGATGTGTCAAGACTTTTGAGGTTGTATTTAGCCCATTATTTATTAATTTTTCTAATGAATGAAGTCTCTAATGTCTAGATGATTGGTGAACCTCATGCAATGTTTCACATTTTTTTTTTGAATAGCATTAGGGACATGTGTATTGTTGAGATTAGGTAATTCAGAGAAGCACACAAATATGTATAGTTGCTTTCCACAGGAACATGTAAATGTAGAAGTTAGTTAATAGTAGTAAGGTATGAAGTAGTTAGTGCATAGTGACAAGATGGGAAATAAATTTAAATAAATAGACAAGTGGTCATTTAGCATGACCATGTCATACTAGGAATCAAAATCTTTGACATGTACTTCAAGGTGTCCTTTTTTATTGTGGTAACTAGTGACAATAACACCAAAGGCATCTACTAGATAGATGGACTTGAAGTCTTTTAGGAGAGAAATTTTCATGACAAGTTTCAAGTGGTGGTGCTTGCAAATAGGTTTTATAGTGGTCAACTTTCTCTTGCTTGTCAAAGTAAAAGAGCATGTTGCATCACCTCATTCAAACCATGACTATCTTTGCACAATAAAATGAGTAATTTGAATATTGGAACCAACTATTAACTATATAAAGATATTTTTTATCAAAGCATTACTAATGTTTATTATAATTTTCATTTGTCCATTGGCATTAACAAGATCAACGTTCATGATTTATGCTCTACTTTGTGCATTTGGGTTCTTTGCTTTTGATGGTCCATAGATGACTAATAATTCACCTTAGAAAACCAAGTCATCTTAGTTTCTACAAAGATCTCAGATTGAGTTTGGTTGTTGAGGTAATAAGGTCAAGCTATAAGAGGACAAGGAGATCAACAAGTTTTCAGTTAAGGTCAACACTACAAGGAATTAAAAGGTAGATTTATAATAATTGGCTTCATGTATGTAGAAGTACCCAACTAAAACTAAAGCACAACAATAATAAGGGGAAATGATCAAACTTTCCCTCCTTAACTAACCCCTTCTAGGCTAGAATCTAAATTCAATCTAAAAATTCCAATGCACACAAATCTGACCAAAATATATTTTATCAATGTTTTAAAATTTTTGGAAAAAAATGATTCAAAGGGAAGTGAAAAATTAGGATCACATTGCAAGAATTTACTAGAAGCCTAATATACACACAAAATTCTTTCTTTCATCTCACATGAACATTACTAAGAAATAAGAAACAAATTAATTTCCCTAATTATAAATTTTGAAACTATCATTTATTGTCTTGACTAACTAATATAAATGACATAATAATCAAATATTATATCATCGCAATAGACAATAACTAATATAAATGACATAATAATCAAATATTATCTCATCGCAATAGACAATGTAATTTCACATACAAGTTTGGATGAATAAGAATACCAAGTAGGCTTGCAAGAGTTTTCAACCATCTCTCAAAGACATTAAGATTTTACACTTATACACCATTTGAACTAAAACTTACTAGTAGTATTCAATTAAATAGATTTTGTGACTTAATAGTGTTCATTTAGTAATATGAAGCATTGAAAGACAACTTAGGAGAATTTATTTAGTCATATCATCATTTAAAATGCATACATCAATTCAATGTTTTGGGGGAGAACTTATTTAGTAATTATAAAATCTTACACCAATTCAATTGCAAAAAACCTCAAATTACTAAAGACATCAAATTGGACACTCAAGAAAATGAATATTTTGTTGGAAATACAATATGGGAAATAAACTCTCAGATTGGGGGGAGGGGAGGGGGAGATGAACCAATCCTTCAAATCTTTAACTATAAATTCATTCATCACACATCCATCTAATAATATGCATGTAAACTAAAATACCAAATTAAGAAAATACATCTAGAGCATAGAAACAAGTAAACATTCACACATATGACACAAGATATGATTACCCAAAAACCCTCCAATAAGAAGGTAAAATTGGGGTGGGGATGACACCTGCTAATATTCACTACTACTGTTGTAAAGTGTATGCAATAAAGGTTACAATTTTTTTATCATGAAAGATGATCTACCCTATGAAAGGTTTGCCCTATTAAAGACTTGTACAAGATTGTTAGATCTTAGCCTGTTAAAGGATTTCAACACCCTGTTAGAAGTGTGCCTAGATAAACGACTTCAACTTACAATGAAGTAGGCACCTAGTTAAAGGATTTACAATAGCCTATTAAGATTACTCTATTAAGAGATTTAAGAGATAAAGGACTTCAACTTACAATGAAGCACACACCCAGTTAAAGGATTTACAATAGCCTATTAAGATTACTCTATTAAGAGATTTAACTGAGTGACTTGTTACAATGTCTCAACAATGATCATGTGGTTAGCATGCTCTTGCTAGATAACAAATCACCTCTTTGCATGTGTCCTTAATCCTTCTTTGATTAGATGTATCACTTCTATCATTTAACTCCTTTCCTCTAGTATCCTCTAATGGATTCTAGAATGTATCTCAATCCATAAACACTAAAATGCTCTATTTGCATGGACAAACTTCTCTCACTGCTCATTTTCTTCCACATTCTATATTAGGGTTAGGTATGAATCAACAATTGTTATTCATCCATATTGCCACTTAATCCTTCTCTTTTTCTAATTGGATGCATGTACTACACAGGGATCCATAATTAAGATTCATTCTTATTATCTAGGATCACAAAAAATTCCTTAGGTCAATTAAAAAATGGTTTACATAGTAGTTTGTGCCATTAAAAAAAAGTTATGCAAAAATTGTATTACATGACACTTGAAGTCCTTGATGGTCGACATCAACTACAATTTCAATGTTGTAACTCAGCATTCATTTATCACTCAACATTTGAATGACTCAACATCATCTATTTTTTGAAAACTTGAGTGACTCAACACTAATTCTTTACTTGGCACATACTAAGTATCTCACTCGACATTCATTATCTGACATGTTATGCTTCATGTGTATTTCTTGTTCGACATGAGATAAGTTCTAACTTGTAAATGGCTTAAGTGTATAGACACTCATATGTCAAAACCAAATTGAGATTAAGAATCTCTTTCTTTGACATGAGTGGCAAAAACACTAGGTCATGCATGAATAATCTTAACTTATGAGCATAACTCAGATGCTCACTATCTCTGGTTGGCATATGTACAAAATTTCAAAGTTCCAAAATTTTGCAAAACTTGGCTTAATAGTCATACCTCAAAATATTATAACTCCCCCCTATTTGATTATTTTTTCCCAAATATGAACCTATAATCTTGCTGAGTAAATATGCATATATTGAATTGTACTACACTTTGTCGTTGACTCTCCTCTCTCCAAAACTTATTTCTCCCCCTTTTAGACACTTATCTCAAAGGGTTAAACACATATAATGTGTTCTCCCAAGAAAGATGTATGGACCTCAAGTATTAGCTTTAGATTTGCATCCGAATTATCACAAGCTACTTCCAATGTTTTGATTTGGATAGATAACTTGACAACAAGGTTAACTAAGCTTTCATGTATAGAAAGATGGGGATATTTATTCATCACTATTTATGCAAAGGCTATTTCATTGTGTAGTAACTCCATCTATGGGGTCAACATGGACTAGATACTAATTAGTGAACATGCATCTTGAGCATGCAAGGCTGCCAACTGACCTTGGGATTTCATCAATTTCTTGAAGTTCATTTGAGTCTAAGCAGGAGAATCAGGTATAGTAGTACCTTTCTTCTTCATAGCTCCCACCAGATTGTCAATATGGAACTACACTTCTTGTGTGAATAGATTTGTATCATACAACTTAGTGTAAAGAGAGAAAATATTCTCTAATACTTTCTTTATACTATCAATCTTGGTTTCTAATTCAACCTGACTAAGTGCAATGATACTTGATATCTTTTCATTGACTTTTCCTTGAAATTTCCTCTTAGACCATTCAAACAGTTTAACAATTGAATCTAGGTCTATATGATTTATTTGGTCCACTATGTTTACCAATTGCTCCATAAAATAAGCTTATCTTCTTTAGGTGCTAGCATACTAAATGCATCAATAAACATATCCTCAATATCTTACAATGCTTGCTTCTTCCTATGCTCCCTTCTGAGTAGTTCTTGGTGCTTTTTCTTTGCAAAAGAATCCTAAAGTATGCTCATTTGTTCAGTAGTGATTGTTGCAAGATAAAACTTTGGCAACACAATCACCTCATCCAAGTTTACATCACCAAATGATGCAACTTCGTTTGTCTTCGATGTGCTAGGACTAGGCCCTGATGACTGTAGTGGTGCAACTTCTACACTCAGCCTATGAAGAGGTTGACTTGGAGGAGCATCATTTTTTGGAAAAGTAACAAGTACTTGTATTGTTAATTATTCCTCATGCTTGGTAGTCAAGACTAACTCTTCCAGCCTATCCTTTTCTTGCTTGTCAATCTCAATTGTACCTTGAGTTTGTGCTATAAGTACATGAGTATCTTCCTAACCTATTCTAACTTGTGTCTCATCCTATGCTTCTGAAGAAGCTTCTTGTACTGACACATTTTGCACCAATTTTCAGATATTTTCCATTGTTGTTTCTTTCCTTTGGTACATGACAATGGGCATTGTAGGTTGTACTACACTAAATTGAGGAGTCTTAGATATGTTTTGTGTTTCCTCCTCTGTAGATGTCTTTTTTTCCTTCTCAATTTCATGTATACTCACCAATACAAGATGACTTCATAGTTGGGCCTTCGTGGTCATGTCTAGCAATATCTTCTTCATGTCCTCTTCTATTAGGGGATTGATGTTTTGAATGATAGTATCAAAAACATCCTTGATCTCTACTATATATGTATCTACATCTATCACATGTTGTAGACTAGAACTCAAAATGTGTATATATAGTATACTCTATTATGTTTTCTTCTCATCTTCGATTGTTGCCTGTGTATTTTAATTTATCTTAGTGCCTTTCACATGTGCATCTTTTGTTGGAAATCTGATTGAAAAGCTCATTGTTGTTAAAGATCAAAGAGGGAGATTGTTGTAAAAGAATGTTTTCAATCATTTTTTTGCCATTGATGTCAAACTTGCTATTTGTAGGGATGATATATGCTTATAAGATCTAAGCACTATCACTTTGTTGATTGATTAAGAGGATTTGATCAACAAGATGTAACAAGAGTACCTAAGAGAAAGGTTGAGTTATGATTTTGTAATGAAGTGCAAGGATTAGTTAAGACAATGGTTTAGAAATGCATTGATAACATACTCAAAGATAAAGAGGTTGGTCACACTTAGATACATTGGAAGAAGGAGTTGTAACAAGGTTGACTACAAAGCCTTGACTAAGATCATCAATAGATGCGGAGCAAGTTAGTTGAAGCTGAGAAAATTCTTAGTAGAAGATGAGTAACAAACATTTCTAGTGTGTGCTAAGTAAATCTTCAAGTGTCAAGTAAAGATGAGGTGTCGAGCATCAAAAAAATTTCAGTAGGTGCCGAGTGATCTTCAGGTGTTGAGCATCAAGAAAAACATAATTGATGCCGAGTAACACAGTATGTGCCAAGCACTAGTATTTCAATAGTGCCAAGCTGCTACATTATTTCAAATGATGAAGATTCGCCAAATCTAAGCTGACATGGTGGTTGCATTGAATTTTGTGAATGAATTGGAAGATAAGGATGATGAGTTGTTGGCATAGAATCTTATGTAAACCATTTTTGGGTGAATTCTAAAGGATTATTCAAGAAGTTTCTAGAGGAAATAAAATATGGGTTAGATACAATGTATTCTACCTAATCCATGCAAATTGAAATTGAAAAATGGAAGACTTTCAAGTGAGGAAAGGAACTCCAAGACTTCTATTTAAGAAGTCATAAACCAAGAAGCAAAGAGCTATTGATACTATTGCTGCTAAAGTGCTAAATCTATAAAGTGGTTGAAAGGGTGTCAAGAAGGAGACATCTAGGAGAAGGAAGAGCACAGAGGTTTTGCTTCTATGAGTTGTCATGAAGAGATGATTGCACTAGTACATTGAGTATAGAGACTTAAGGAGACAAAAGCTTAAAAAGGGAAGGCAATCTATTAAGAGTTGTAGAGATTGAAGGCTAGGTAAGGGTTTGAGTTGAGAAGTGATATGAGATCTACAAGATAAGTTGTATATTGTAGTTAGGTCAAGATTTTCTAATACTCTCTAGAAATTGTATTATTTCTAAAAATCCTATGGACTTAGGTTGGCCTAACAGCCATTTGTAAATCCTTTAACAGTGTGGCATTCCAAGTGAATGTTCTAAAGTCCTCTAACTAGGCCCACTTCTAATAGGGTGGTTAAATCCTCTAACAAGGTCACATTTAATAGTGTGTTGTAAGCCTTTAACAGCGCAGGCCTTTCATAGGGCATCACTTGAGATGGGTAAAAATTGAGTAACATGTTACTAGTGGTTTTTTTCAAATTGGGTTTCTACATAAATCAATGTGTCATGTTTTGATTTCTTATGTGTTTTACTTGCATGTTGATTTATAGTAACTTACTAATAAGATAAGGTAAAGTTTGGATGAATTAGTTTCAAGGTACTAGAAGCAGGAAGATCAAGATGTCCAAGAGAGAAGTTCCCAAGCTTAACAAAGAAAACTTTACTGCATGTCAGAGTTTGATGAAATTGTACCTTGGATCAAAAGGTGACTATGCACAAACCTTAATTGGAATAAGGCATGTAACTCAAGTAGGACCCTTCACTGTAGATGACTTAAACAAAAAGAAGGAGCATAACTAAGCAATGCTAGAAATTGCATCTGCACTTAGCTATGTTGAATATGATGATGTCAAAGATTGTGATACTGCATTCAAAATGTGGAAAACCTTATTAGACATCTATGGAGGTGATCAGAATGTCCAAAGATTAAAGAGAGAAAGCCTAAGAGAGAAGTTTGATGACATGAAGATGGAGGAAGGTGAAAATGTTGCTTAGTATGCTGCAAGAATAAAAGAAGTGGTGAATGCAATAAGAAGTCTAGGTGGGAAACTAGAAGAAGAAACATCCATCAGAAAATAATGAAGAACTCCGCTCCCTATCTATGCTATAAGAGTTTTAGCCATCCAAGAGCTGAGGTGTGTACAAGGGAACACACTAACTTTTGTAGGAATAGTTGGAAGACTTACTGCATTTGAGCCATCCAATTTTGACAACTACAGACCTAAACACCTTGAATTCTCTTTCAAGGCCAAGATGACAATAAAATATACTGAGGAGGACACATCAAGCAAGAGAAGAAGAAAAGTAAAACATGCATCTAGTCATAGCAGCATAGATGAGGAAGATGTGGAATAGTTAGAAGCACTATTGGTTAGGAGATTCCATAGAGGTAAAGGCAAATTAAAGGGTAAGCTCCCTATCATATGTTTCAATTGTAATGAAGTAGGTCATATAGTTGCAAGATGTCCACAGAAGAAAAACTATAAAGAAGGAAACAAGTTCATAAAAAAAAGAGAAGATGACAACAAAGATTACAAGGAGAAAGGCAAGAGATGCTATGTTGTTGAAGAAGACTCTAATGAAAATGATGATGAAGTAGTCTATGTAGCCATGAAGGATGAACCAAATAAAGATGAAGATGAAGCAACAACATTAGTTACCCGTGTGAACAAGAATGACAAGTGGATCATAGATAGTGGATGCTCAGATCATATGACAAGAGATAAAATTAAGTTCATTACCATTACTCAATATGATGGAAATAGTGTTAGATTCGGTAATGATGCCCCATGTCAAATCAAAGGAAAAGGCTCTATCAAACTTATAGAGAAAATTTCATGTGATAATGCATACTATGTTGAAGGATTGAACTACAACTTGTTGAGTGTATCATAGTTAGGCAATGTAGGTTGCAAAATGGAATTTGGAAATAAAACTACCAAGATTTATGATATTGATGGAAATCTGATAGGAAAAGGTGAACAAACTAGGAGTAATCTATTTTATCTTGATATGGAAGATGCAACATGTCTTATTGTTAGACTTGATGATGTGTGGTTGTGGCATAAAATCTTATGTCATGTTAATTTTGATAATCTGATCAGCATTAGCAAGAAGAACAAAGTCAAAGGGTTGCCCAAGTTGAAGAAACCTAAAAACACAATTATTAAACAATGGGGTGATCCCACAATAATGGGTTCCACTTTTTGACCAATTTTGACACTGAAATCAATATTTTTGCAACAAACGTCACGTTCAAGTGACTATATCTCGAAAACTATAAATAATTTCAAGATGACATAAACTAATGATTTTGAGTACTCTATTCCTACTTTGTAACCAAATTTTTTAATCTAAAAAATATATATTTATGTCAATTTTTTCATCTCCTTTAAAAGTGGTACATAATAAAATTCAATATTTTAAAAGAGTGACAGTCTGTTTGACACACATAATTTTTTTTCTAAAAATGATAATGAAGTAATTCTTTTGATTTTAGATTCATAACATCAATATCTAGAGGATGCATTTGGTTTGATTCATTTTGGTTGAATATTGTATAGTTTACGAAGTTTTGAAGTGACACGAATTGTAATTTAGGCATACGTTCCATTTGACATAGATAATTTGAAGTCAATTTATCAAAAACCTTTTTTTTTTTTGAATAGAAAGATATCTCAATAAGCTAGTTCCTACATTTAAAAAAAAACAAATTGACCTAATTTACTAATTTTCCTGAGGTGTTGGAGTCGGTTGATGTTCAATTGGTAATGAACCTATGATGAGTTAAACTCATATTTGAAAGCTTTAATGATTAAAATATGTATTACAATTATAGTCATTAAAAAGCTTGCTCCAAGCAGCACATTTTGGCATTTTTTAATTTTACAGTAGGAGATCATTTATTTGCAATTATGGGTGTCAAAAGAGCAAAAAAAAAAATTAAAAGAAAAAAGGGCACAAAAAAATGTAATTTATTATGTTTGCACAAACACTATGTTCGCATGAACATAAGACCCAAAAAAATTGGGTAAGAGGACATTTTTATAACTTTGGAAGTTGATGTTTCATATGTTCGCATGAACATACAAAATATGTTCGTGCGAACATGATTTAAAAAAAAGTTTGTGCGAACATCATAAGTATGTTTGCACAAACATATGGTAAACTCAATTTCCCATTTTGTAATTTTTTTCATTTTTGTTTGTTCCACTAAAGTGGAATGCATTATTATGGGTTCATGCAATGTCAACTAGGAAAGATGACTAAGTCTATTTTCAAATAAAAAACATACACTTCCAATGAAGTTCTAGAGTTAGTTCATATTGACTTATGTGGCCCAATAGAAGTGCAAAGCTACCTACGAGACAGATACATAATGTTATTTGTAGATGATTATTCCAAGATGATGACTACTATGTTTTTAAAGAAAAAATCTGATCTATTCCAAATGTTCAAGTGGTATTTGGCTAGAGTTGAGATGGAAACAGGAAAGAACCTGAAATGCCTAAGGTCAAACAGAGGACGTGAGTTCACATCAAGAGAGTTTGAAACATTTTGCAATGACAAAGGTATCAAAAGGAAATCATCAGCACCAAGAACTCCACCATAGAATGGTATAGCTGAGAGGAGAAATAGGTCAACGATTGATTGTGCTAGAACCTTGATGATGGAGAAAAATGTTGCACTAAAATACTGGAGAGAAGTTGTAAGTACTGCAGTCTATACACTGAATAGAGTTCAAGTTAAGAAAGGTACAAATGCAACGCCCCTTGAATTATGGTATGATCATTCACCTAATGTTAAACATTTCAAAGTGTTTGGCTATAAATGCTATATTCTAAAAGACACTAGAAATGGCAAGTTTGATGCAAAAAGTGATGAAGGAATATTTCTTGGATGCTCCACTAGAAGTAAGGCATATAAGTGTTTAAATACTAACACTAAAAAAGTTGTGGAGAGTGAAAATGTAAATTTTGATGAGCATGCAAAAGTTCAGGTTGATGAGTCAAAGCAAATAGAGGATTATAGATCCTTTGTATACTTCTACGAAGGAATAACAGCTAAAGACAATGTTGCAAATGGAGTTGGGAATTAGCAACAAAATTCAGTATCTATCGAGTCTCAACCAATGAATGTCGAGTTACATTCAAAAGTCGAGCTGTAGAATGTAGAAAATGCACATTTTGGTTCTGAGAATAGTATGCAAGAAAAGAATGATGAAATGGCAGATGAAGAAGAACAAAATGACTCTGAAGCTAAAAGATCAAATGTGGAAAGAAGGACTGAACCTAGATTAGCCAAGTATGTAAGAAGACATCACCCTGTAGATCAAATCATTGGTGACAAGGATGCCAGACCCATGACAAGGAATAGACTGAGGAATGAATCGTGTCTACTAAATAAGGTTGAACCGAAAACAATAAAAGATGCACTACAAGATGATGACTGGTATAAGGCCATGAAAGAAGAGATAGATTAGATTGAGAAGAACAAAACTTGGTCTCTAGTTCCCAAACCAGCTGATAAGAATGTGATTGGTACCAAATGGGTGTTTAGAAACAAACTTGATGAAATTGGTGAAATAAAGAGAAACAAAGCCAGATTAGTTTGCAAAGGCTATGGAAAAGAAGAAAGACTTGCTTATGGAGAGACATTTGCCCCTGTTGCAAGAATGGAAGGAGTAAGAACGTTACTTGCATATGCTGCATACAAAGGTTTCAAAGTCTACCAAATGGATGTGAAGTTTGCTTTTTGAATGTCATACTAGAAGAGGAAGTTTGCATAGAACAACTAGAGGGATTTGTTGATGAGAAGAACAAGGACTGGTCTAGAAGCTGGCCAAAGCACTTTATGGATTAAAGTAAGCACATAGAGCATGTTCTGAAAGGTTGCACAAATATCTTATAAAGATAGGATTTGAAAGAAAAAATGACAATAGCAACTTGCACATCAAAGTTGAGGAAGGTAAAAATATTTTGATCTCAGAAATCTTTGTTGATGACATAATTTTTGGACAAAAAGATGTTTTATGCAAAGATTTTGCTAATCAAATGAAGCATGAATTTGAGATGTCAATATTTGGATAAATTAAATTCTTTGTTGGATTACAAGTACATCAGGTGAAGCATGGAATATTTGTGACCCAATCCAAATACATCAAGGAAGTACTCAAAACATTTAGGCTAGAAGACTCAAAACTAGTTAGCATACCAATGGAAATAGGCCACAAACTATCTAAGAATGATGAATCTACTGAAGTAAATCAGACATTGTATAGGTCAATGATTGGAAAGCTGCAATACATTGTACATAGTAGACTAGACATTGCATTAGTTGTTGGAATAGGAGCAAGATTTTTTGCCAATCCAAAAGAAAATCACTTAATGGTAGTGAAGAGAATATTAAGATACCTGAAAGGAACTAATCGCGTTGGTTTATACTACAAGAGGAATGAGAGGTTTGAACTGAAAGCTTACATTGATGCAGATTGGGGAGGTAGCATTGATGACAGAAAAAGCACCAGTGGAGGAGCACTTTTCTTAGGAAAAAGCAAAGCTACACCTCACAGTCTACTGCTAAAGATGAATATGTAGTAGTTGCTATAAATTGCGCCAATATTGTGTGGATCAAACATTTGTTGCAAGGTATGAATGAAGAAGTAATTGAACCTATGACACTTTATTGTGATAATACAAGTGTTATCAATATATCAAAGAACCCAGTAATGCATGCTAAAACTAAGCATATTGCAATCAAGTATCACTATGTAAGAGAGCTAGTGGAAGACAAACAAGTGAAGATGGAATATGTCAGCTCAAAGGAATAGATTGCTGATATCTTCACAAAGGCACTACCTAAAGATGATTTTAAGTATCTTAGAGGTAAGTTAGGGGTGATATCCCTAGCTAAGGCTACTTAAACCAAAAGGCAAGAATGCCCTGCATCAAACAAGCTGAATGTTGAAGAATTTACACATTGATGCAGAGGATGTTTACTTTGGGATCCATGCCTAAAGTAGTAGAAGTGCTAAAACTTCAAATCAACCACTAACAAGGTGACAAAGGGAGATATTAAATGAACCTGTAAGAGCTATATCTGCATATTAAGATGCTAATATGTCTTTGGCATTGTTGTCAAAGAGGGAGAAGTGAACAACTGATCAACAATTGTTGAAGATAAAGGATCAAAGAAGTAGAGGGAGATTTCAAAGGTTGATTAGAATAGTAGAAGATGAATAACAACCAGAAGATGAATAACATAGAGGGAGAAAGATAAAAATAAAAGATACAGTAGCAAAGAGGGAGAAGTGAAATGAATCAATCAGAATAGTAGTAGGAGATGTGATGTCACAATTTACTTTTTGGTATTTGACTTATTGTTCTAACCTAGTTAGTTTGTGGTTAAATAGTTTAGTCTAATGGTTGATCAGTTTGGTTTGACATCAATGCCAAAGAGGGAGATTATTGGAAATTTGATTGAAAAGCTCAATTTTGTTGAAGATCAAAGAGGGAGATTGTTGTAAAAGAATGTTTTCAATCATTGCTTTTCCATTGATATCAAACCTACTATTTTTAGGGATGATATTTGCTTATAAGATCCAAGCACTATCACTTAGTTGATTGATGAAGAGGATTTGATCAACAAGATGTAATAAGAGCACCTAAGGGAAATGTTGAGTTATGATATTGTAATGAAGTGCAAGGTTCAGTTAAGACAATGGTTAATAAATGCATTGATGGCATACTTAAAGATACAGAGGTTGGTTACACTTAGATAAATTGGAAGGAGTTGTAACAAGGTTGACTACAAAACCTTAACTAAGATCATTAGTAGATGCTAAGCAGGTTAGTTGAAGTTGAGAAAATTCTTAGGAGAAGCTGAGTAATAGATATTTCTAGTGTGTGCTGAGTAAATCTTCAAGTGCTGAGTAAAGATTAGGTGCTGAGCATCAAAAAAAATTTAGTAGGTGCCGAGTGATCTTCATGTGCTAAGCATCAAGAAAAACATAGTTGATGCTGAGTAACATAGTATGATGAAGATTCACCAAATCTAAGCTGACATGGTGGTTGAATTGAATTTTGTGAATGAATTGGAAGATAAGGATGATGAGTTGTTGGCATAGAATCTTATGTAAACCATTTTTGGGGGAATTTTAAAGGATAATTCAAGAAGTTTCTAGAGGAAATAGAATATGGGTTAGATACAATGTATACTACCCAATCCATGTGAATTGAAATTGAAAAATGGAAGAATTGAGTAGGAAAAGGAACTCCAAGACTTCTATTTAAGAAGTCATAAACCAAGAAGCAAAGAGCTACTGATACTGTTGTTGTTGAAGTGCCAAATCTGTGAAGTGGTTGAAAGGGTGTCAAGAAGGAGACATCTAGGAGAAGGAAGAGCACAGAGGTTTTTCTTCTATGTGTGGTCATGAAGAGATGATTGCATTGGTACATTGAGTATGGAGACTCAAGGAGACAAAAGCTTGAAAGAGAAGGCAAGCTATTAAGAGTTGCAGAGATTAAAGGCTAGGCAAGGGTATGAGCTAAGAAGTGATCTGAGATCTGTAAGATAAGTTGTATATTGTAGTCAGGTCAAGATTTTCTAATACTCTCTAGCAATTGTATTAGATCTAAAAATCCTATGGACTTACGTTGGCCTAACATCCATTTGTAAATCCTTTAACAGGATGGCATTCCAAGTGAATATTCTAAAGTCGTCTAACCAGGCCCACTTCTAACAGGGTGGTTAAATCCTCTAACAAGGTCACATTTAACAATGTGTTGTAAGCCTTTAATAGGGTAGGCCTTTCATAGGGCATCACTTCACAAGGGTGAAAATTGAGTACCATGTTACTGGTGGTTTTTCCCAAATTAAGTTTCCATGTAAATCAATGTGTCATGTGTTGATTTCTTATGTGTTCTACTTGAATGTTGATTTGTAGTAACTTGCTAATAAGATAAGTTAAAGTTTGGATGAATGAATGGTTGAAAAGGCTCACTATACTTAGTGAAAAGTTTGAATAGGAAATTTGGACCTTGAATAAATGATTCACATCCCCCCCCCCTCTTATTTATTCTAAAGCAATTCTAACATCTTTCTCCATTTCATCTATAGTAACCTTAGTTACTTCTTCTTCAACCTTTTCCTCTCCTACCTTATTAGGTGTCTACAAATTTTCCTTAGGTGTTGTCAATCCATATATTGACTTCCATATTTGAGTGGACTACTAAAAAATGCTCTCAATGACCTTTTGCAAAATACTGAATTCTCTATATTTGCAAGAAAATCTCCCTTTGTATTTGTTAATGGCCTTTGACATTGTGGCCTTATCCAATTCTTGCATCAAACTTTTTAGTTTAGTCTCTTTGATTTGCCTTTCTATATTGAGACTATACTACCCATTTTGCTCAACCTTGTCATATAGACTCCTAGGTATAGAGTTGGCTAGCTCAATTGGAGTCTTCTTGAATGTTGTTATGATGACATATATTGACTCTTCCATTTGGTTTATCTTAATCTTTCCAAGTTCATCAAACTCAACATGTGTGAATCTAGATAAGTGAGCATTACTCTTTATATTCTTACACCAGTTGTCCAAATTAGAAGAAGGACTGTAACTTAACACTTTGAATTGGTTATTGTCATCACATTCTATCCTTTTCTCTTTTGATTCAGCTAGAGCAATGAACTTTCTCCTTATTCTCTTCTTAGCCTCATCTTCTTGTGTAGTTGTTATGGTTCTCTTCCCTTTTGGATTATGCACTTCTTGACCTGTCTTAGTAGTAGCTCTTGTATTGGTCCTAGTAGTAGGAATTGCAAGGTTTTCTTTTGAAGTTTTCACAACCTTCTTTGGTTTTCTCACTACTAGAGCTTTAGCTTTTCTCTTCTTCTTGTTCTTCTCTTTGGATATAGGTGCTTCATTAGCTTCTGCCTTGACACCTTCTTCAAGCTCGACTTCCTCTTCACCTTGGTCTTCTTCTTGACCTTGAGTAATGGCCAGTGGTCCATTAGTAGGTACATATTCACCTTCTTTATCATCATCATCTTCATTGTCATCTTCTTCTTCATCTTCTTCTACCCCTTCACCAAATTTTTATTTAAGCTGCTTAACATTTTTGTTCTTCTTTCTTATTATAGAGGTTATCTTCAAGTCCATTGTTATCTTAGACTTGGCTACATCATAATTTCCAAAGTTAGTAGCCTTCTTATCTACTTCTTTTACATGAAATTCTATAATTTCTATAGATGCCTCATCCACATTTATCTCATAGCCTAGAGGTCTTAGCCATATCATCCTTGGAACTACAGTCTAGACATATGTGAAGTTAGTATTAACTAGAAAGAAAGAATTATTGAAATACTTCACAACTAGTGACATTTGTATTTTGTGTCTTTATTTCATTGACTTCTTAAAGTCTTCAAAGTAGCTAGTCATTATATACTAAATTTTTTGTCCAAGTTGCTCATTTTATTCACCTATCTACATTTTGATAGATCTATTTATCTTCCATGCAACTTTACCAAAAGAAAGAAATGTGTTCTACACATAGAAAAATATACAAACAAGCATTGAACCAAACTTGCATTGTGTACTCTTGGTTTTCCTTATTGCCCCCAAGTTTTTTTATAATGGTTGTAACTATAACTTGGCAAGGTCATAAGAATGATTCTTCTTTACTATCTTGTAGCCCATGTCAATAATGATAAAAGTTACACTGTTCAACCTACTAGACTGAAAGAATTTGTGCGAATTTATCCTTACTACAAAAGCATTTGTGGGATTTTTTATTGTGTCAATTGTCATTGCTCTCTTATTCCACACTGCCCCTGTGTTTTTCTCAATAACCTCTTTTGCATCACTTCTCATAGATTTAGGTCTGTCTAGGGTTGGATACCCTATTACCCTTTGCATTCAATCCTCTTGGTAATCTTGATAGGTCCATCCTCTAACCATACAAATTTTTCATGAATCCTACTCAAAACAATTGTTATCCACTCCGTCTTGAAAATGTTGGGAAAATGTTGGGCACGAGTTAATGCTTTTCTTTATACAATCTTATATTCCTCCTTCAATATTCTATTTTCATATAATTTTTCATATGGATGTCTAATATACATGTCATGTATGCTACCCACTTTACATGCATAATAATATCTTACATCTTGAAACATTAAGACTTGTAGTGGTATCATCGATAGCGCACCAAACGGGTCTTGCTTGTATGAAATATAAGGAAATGTTCTAAAATTTGGTTGTCTAATCTTATTATTGATTAATTAAAAATTTAAAACTTTCTTTCGCTCTTTAACCTTAGTAGTAGAAGAACTAGATGCAATATCAATTACCTAGGGTTTGTAAAAATTCAAGAAGCATAGTTCGGAACACAATAAATACCTTCACAAATATGTTCAATGATGTCAAATAGTGGTTGAATCCAATCTATAAATGCTTGTAACAATCTCTTCAATATTGCTTAAGCTCTTTGTGCTCTCTCAAAATTTTAATGATGTCAAATGAATCAAAAAAATTGACCATTTAACGCTAAAAACTTCAAAATTAATGCTTAGTGCTTACATAGGTGTAAACTTAGCTTCAATAGAAATTTCATCTCACTTAGCTTCCATGTAATTTTATTCATACTTGGAAACCACTATGAGCTCGGCCAACACTATCACCTACGATAGCTCAACATCAAATAGATTTAACTCAACAACTTAAGTGAAACTTTTCATGCTCAACAACAACATGAAAACTAACAAAACTTAAAGATTTCTATTAGGTTCTAAACAAAACTTTGTATTTTTCTTCATGCATATGTAATCCTTTCAAAACTAAATCCTTGGAACTGATGCATTGTATATCATTTAAATATTAGTCCCACACATACCTCTTGATTGCTTAATTAGGGGATGTGTGATCACTTGATCCATTGAGTGAAGTGATCCCATCTAAACTTGATATACTACAATCTTCCTTCTTCTTCCATGTTTTGGTCATCTACAATTTGACTTCTTCAATATCTACCTTTCCTTTTCCTTTGTTGAACTCATTGCTTGGTAGTCTTAACCTTGTTGGGCAATGTCTACTTATGTGACTAGTCTTTAAGAAAATAAAACATGTAGTGTGACTTAACCATTTACTATAATCATTTCTAAAATGTGTTCTTATGCAATTCTCAGGAATATATCCATATTCTTGACAATAGTGACAACTATACCTAGTATTATAATCCCAATTATAAGTGTTACCATTGTGCTTTACCTTTTTATTCTTGTTTGATGACCACTCCGGCTTGGATCTGCACTCATATGCCCTATGTCCATACTTTTGACAGTTATAGTAGTATACTTCAAATCTATGTGTGCTCAAGGTCCTAGTTCTGCATTCATGTTAAAGGATTTACAATAGCCCGTTAAGACTACTATGTTAAGAAAGTTAATTGATTCACCAATTGGAATGTCTCAGCAATGATCGTGTAGTTACCACTCTGCTGCTAGATAATAGGTCACTTCTTTGCATGTATCAATTTTGTCCTCTAACTCCTTTCCTTTATTCTCCTCTACCTGATTTTGCAATTTAACTCAATTCACAACTCCTTGATCACACTTAAATGCTCTGTTTGCATGCACAAACTTCTCTCATTGTTCATTTGCTTTCACACTCTGTATTTGGGTTTACCCTCCTTACCAAGGTATTTGTGACTTAGGGTTAGGTATGAATTATCGATTTTAATTCATCCATATTGCTGCTTAATTCTTCCCTTTTCTTGATTGGATGCATGTAATGCATAGGAATTCATAATTAAGATTTTCCCTTATCATCTAGGATCAGAAAAAAATCCTTAAGTTAGCTCCAAAATGACTTACAAAGTAGTTTATTCCATTACAAAAAACTATGCCTTAACTGTATTACACAAAAATTGAAGTCCCTAATGCTTGACAAAAACTGCAACTTCAAAGTTGTAACTCAAAATCTGAATGACTTGGCATCCATTGAAATCATCTGTCTAGTTGACACTAAATGTTTACTTGACACATACTAAATATCTCACTCGACATGCACTATCTGACATGTTATGCTCGCCATGTACTACTTGTTTGGCATGAGCTAAGTTCTAACTTGTAAATGAATTAAGTGTATAGACACTCATATCTCAAAACCAATCTAATATTAATATATTTCACATACCTATCCATGTTTGACATTCTCTAATCTCTGGTCCTTTGAAACAATCTATGTATAGTATTTATTTGCGACACTTGACAGCAAGAGAAGATATGTTCCTAGTAGTTTTTAAAAGGGAAGGTAGAATAAAATAGACCAATTCTCCACATTATATGAGATGAAAATATAGAAATTGTGAAGGTGATTTTTTTCATGGGCATGAATAAAATAGAAATAATATAATTTAAGATTCTTGGTTTTTTTTCTACTAAGGGGGTAGAGAAGAAATCAACAATAAATTGTTTCTTTGATGTTATCACATTATTTATGTCAGATAGTTATTTTATTAGAAATAATCTTTTAGAAGAATTCCATCTAAGTCACATTCCATGTTTATTGTATCTTATCCCATATTTCGGGGTCCATTTTCTTATGCTTATATTTTGAGGCAACACTTGCAATCAAATTTTACACAATTCAAAAAGGTAGTTTATTTTAATTTCATTGTGTGGTTGTGAGGTCAAAGTCCTAGTCCATTCTTAAATGATAATATATGCATATAATTACAAATTTTCAAGTTGAATTCAACTAATTCTGGGGTCAATTTTCTTATGCTTATATTTTGATGTAACTCTTTCAATGAAGTTCCACACAATTAAACAAGGTAGTTAATTTGAATTTCATTTTATTTTTGTGAGGTCATAGTCCTAATCCATTCTTACATAATAATACTTGCATATATTTATAAAAATTTGTGTTGAATTCAACTAATTAGGCACAATATTTCATAGGCATTGTTGCAACCTACCTTGGAGCTTTATCGGTCTAGCTAACTAATTTTCTAAAGAATCTTGATCTTTTGCGAAATTATGTTTTAGTAAATAAAATTAAGAAGACTGTCTCTATAATTCTATTGATTTGGGGAAACAAATATGAATTTTTGGTAGGTCCTCTTGGCCTGGTTATAGCAACCAATGTGATGTATTCTATAGAAGTGGTCTAGATTCATTTTTGAATGCATTTAAGATGCTATCTGGTCTAGATACAATTATGTATTTAGCTTATGGACATAAAAAATAAGCAAAACACTCATTTTTAGAAAATTCTCATTATTATTTTCTTGTCAAGGTGTCAGATGAAGAATTAGATGGTGTTTACAAATGTATAGATGTAGATTTTTTGGAATTAAGGCTAAAAATTAGCACCCTCATAGATTTCGCTATAATTTGTGAATCCTAAAACTTATAATTGTTTAAAAGTTTATGCAATAGTTGTGCTTCACCTACTTATCATATGTGTGGTTCTAAGATTGGACTAGGACATCCTTATTAAATTATTCATGGAGAGAGAGGCATGTTAACATGAATTAGAAAGAAACAACTCAAATAATATTTTTTTTAAATGACATTTCATCATTTTTTGAATAGATACCATTGTTCTGTGTGGTTTTTATTTTGTGTCTAGTGTAGGATGTTAGATGTGTGGTCATTTTTTCTATAGGCCCCTAACAAAATTGGAGTGAGTAAATTGTAAGCAATAGATGAAGTTGCTTATGTTACACATTCGTATTTCTTACGGAGTTTGGAATGGAATAAAATTTGAGCAAAGGCTAGGGTGTCACACATTGTTGTCTTTTGATTTCCATATTCTTAGAACAATTTTTAAGCATAGGAAAGAGGAACAATAAAGTTTGCAAAATGTGATAGAGATCTGAAATGGGTAGTATAGCTTAACTGTATTACCATTGAGAAATATTTTATGGAGCAACACTCTCCTAGTTGTTGATATTCATTTTCTTAAGAAACCTACAAAGAACAAGGGTAGATAGAATGTAAGAATGCATCTAAAGGTAGGGAATTATGAAGAGAAAGGATTGTATGATGGGTCATGGTGAAGTGATAATTAGTATACTCACTTCATATAGTTCAATTTTTTTTCTAGTCCAATAGATGTGGTCTGTGGCCTCTTCTTGTTGAGTTATTTATCACATATAAAGTAGTAAGTAATAAACAATAACAACTGTATAAAATGGCTTTTTTTCTACTTAGGGTCAGGCCCCCATCTTTATTGGTTGCTTTTTAATGCTTCAAAAATAGTTGTATAAAATGGAAAACCATTGTTGTTGTCAGCACAATTGGGAAATGTTTAAAATTAATACCATTGCTCTATGTAGCTATTTAGTGGAGGTGTTATAATAGGCACCCTATGTGGGGTTTCCATGTCTAATTTTCTATGACATGAGAATATAGAAAAGTGTAAGTACTAAATTTTGTAGAGAGTGTAATGAACCTAAAGTATGTAGGAGAATTGTGATCTCTTATTGTTTTCTAGCACAATCATTTGCATCTCTATTTGCATGGGAATTAATTTCTATGTATTTTATGCACCTAAAAATTGAGGGGAATGAGTCAATATTATATTGTACATTAGTATTTACAATGATGGACAATGAGAATAGGAAAATGAGACATTATTTTCAAGGTGTTTATGAGTGTAGTTCTCTAAGTGTAATCATTAATCTTTACCATCTTGATAAGAATTGTAGTGCATTTTCAATATCATGCATATTAGATTCATTTCTTTTGGAGAAGCTATCAGTGGACAACAAGAAAAAATTCTAATGAGACTATGAATAAGTAGGAAAGAGCTTGGTATTACACACATTGTTTTATAAAAATTATTACCATTTCAGAGGGGGCTCTTATGCGATGCTACTAGCTTGACTATATGTATCCTTCTTTGTTGTGAATCTATAAAAAAAAGATGGAGGTCAAGTGCTAGTTTGTAGAAGACAATAGAGAACAAGGATAAATGATAATAATATTACGAGGAATATAATTTTACAATATATCTAGGTGTTTTAGTTTTGAGTACAATTCATATACTTTATTGCTTTGATGCTGATTTTAGTACATCAATATCATGTGGCATTGAGGTGACATTTTTTAGCACCTGTGTATGTAGGGAAAGAAACCATAGCAATGTTAGAATGGGATAAGTTAAGGACATGTTATAATTCATCATTTAGTTAGAACAAATAATTTTCTTACAATAAGCTAGCTAGAATTAATATAAGTTATGTTAGTTATAGATGTTGCCTTTGGTAGCTATACCTTTCTTTTTCTTGTTTTCTTCCTATATAGGTGCTCCCAATAGGGTATTTGTTTTTTTTACTTCTTAGTGCTACTTACTTGGCTATAATAGAGTAGAGGAAATATGTTAATATTCATTAATTAGGATATGGAATAGAAGGTAATTTTCAAATGTAGGTATGGGAGTTGTAAAATAGCATAGAAGGTGACAATATTCTATTGTTGGATGTCTTCTTTGAGGTATGTCTTGGAAGAAACCAATCCAGATGACATATCTTGAGTTGCACTCATAATTATTAGAGGCCTATAATTTTTTTTCTTTCTTTGTTAGATTGTGTAGTATGAGTGCAATTGGAATGAGCCTTTTTCATGATGCACTATTTCAAGAATGTATAAGAAAATTTTCCTATACTAGTTTATTTTCTCAATTCATATGGTGGCTAGAGAACATTGACAGTGGTAGTCACTAGAATATCATGAGCAATCAAGTATTCTTCTAATCTTTGAACTAGTGGTATAGATGAGTGAGTGTTTGTCCAAAAGTGGTATGTTATTGTACTTGACGAAGGGCCTAGTAGTTCTTGTAGCATGCGACAATTGAAAAATTACATAGTATCTTATAACAAATGAGTACTTTTTGAATGTTTAAGTCTCTAGCAATATTGATAATGTTTTGGCTAGAAACAACTCTCATTACTTTTTGGATAGCCATAATAGTATTTGCGAGTGTAGTAGCTCGCCTTGCAGAGATATTGCAAATAAATATTGTTTGATTCTTTAGGAGCAATAAGATGACCAATGCCTCAACATTTTTAATACTTAATGCACTCTAGAACTTAACACATGGAATGTTCAATGAATGAATGCCATTATTCCATGGAATTGGCGTGTTGTAAAATAATTACATTCTAGCAATGGATTGTTGACTATTGGTACATTTAGATGGGTTTCAAGTAGACAAATAATGATTTATATCATTAGAATTTTTTCATGTAGGATGTCCTCTAAATGCAATTGGAAATGGAAAGTATTTAGTGTAGCTATTGTAATAGAGGATACATTGTCGAAGGACTCATGGGCTCTATTAAGTATCTAAGAAACATTTTTTGTAAGATGTGTCATTTTGTGTGTGAGCCTTGCTTTCTCCATGATTTTTGTTTGGTGTGAGGAGATTTAACAAGAATAGTGATTGAATGCTTGTTGTTTAGGATAACATTATGTGTGTTAGACATGGTGGTGCACCCTTAGAGGGTCAAATGCAAGGCCTTGCATAGTGAGTCATTGTGCTCTATAAATGGTGTGAGAACCTACTAGTTATATATGGAACTATTTTTCAATAGTGGTTTTGTACATAGAATTTTTATTTTGGATTGGTTTGGCAAGTCAAAGAATTTGTACCTAGCCATTGTGTATCTATGTTTGGTTAAGCTTTATTCCATTGACAAGCCCATCATGTATGTCATAACTATCAACACATATTTCAATGATAATGCCTTATCTTAAGTGTATTTATTTGGCCAAATGTATAGTTTTTAGGTGTAAATAGTACATTTCAAGAAATAAATCACTATTATCAATTGCATTAACTATAATTAGTTCTCCACGAAGAGAAGATACTTTCTTTTGGTCATGTGTGTCAACATCCTTTGTTTAAGTGTTGTTCATTCAAGTATTCTATGTCATCATTTGTGTGAAATCTTGTGCATATTCTATTTAGAATACTAATAATGTTATGGTCATTTTGTATTACTATTGTTTGTAGGTTGTAGAATTTTACATTTAATTGCTAGAAGTTGTAAGGTACTAGATTGTTGTTATCTATCAAAGTTTGAAATACTAGAAAGCCATGTATAGATTTTTCTTGCTAGAAGTCACCACAAAAAATGATGTCTAGACCACCAAAGTATCTAGTAGGCACTTGCATTATGTCTTGAAATCTTTTATCTATGCAATGTAGAAACCTTGCACTAAGCAAAGAGATACCATCAATGTAGATGGCTATACTATTTTGTTAAGATGTCTAATATTTTAGAACTTAATGGAGTGATGAAAAACTTTTTGAATGGGATGAGTATTGCAAAATAAAGAGTTGTTCCTCCTATAATATAGGCCTCTTTTCCTATATATGTAGGTAACAAGCCCTTGACTTTATTTGGGTAACTTCTGATTATGTTGTTGTATATATGAAGGATCCCCTTATATATTGCCTTTGCATTAAAGGTATTTCAAGTTCCTATTGCTCCTGTTAGGAAAAAATGTAGTGTTGTGGTATCTATATATTATTTTCTTAGTAGAATGTTCTTTCCTATGGCTTGAAGTTCTTTATTAATATTCCTTTAGAGGCTATAATATTATGTGTTTTCAAGCACATGTGGGTGTAAAGAAAGTTCAAATTTCCTTGAAATCTTCCTCGTGCAGAGCTTAGGGCACATTGCATCCAAATTTGGTTGCAATACATACTCTTCTTTCATTACATAATTCCAAGTCTTCATGTTATTTATATCTTGACCATTTCCATCTATAATGTTGACATCATTAATAGCATCATCCATGTTTTCCCATGACTCCTTTATAGTTTATGTATACTTCTTTTCATTAATTTGTATGGTTTGTTCATTGCCAATGAAAGCATTTTTCCATTAGTTGTAGTTACATTTCAAAGTGTTCTCATTGGTGGAAAATGGTACATAAAGTATAATCTTATCTCTATAGTCATTTTCAAGATCAACTTCTTTACTACACCTTGTAAATCTTATAATTTGTGTTCTACTTTGTCATGTTAATTTTCCTTTTGATAGTGTATTGACAAAGATCATGTATTGTAGTATTTAATCAAGCTTTTGCAAGAAATGTTGTGTGACTTGTCCAATTCACTATCCAAAAGTATTTATGGATTTCAATTGAATGTAAAATTATCAGTGATAGAAGTGTCTATGAATGTACATTTCTATGAGCTATAGTTAAGAGGGAGGCCAAGAACAATGGGTACCTGGATTCTTGAGATGACATGTGCTGCAAGTTTAGCAAGGCATTACCCAACCTTTTCATCAAATTTGTACCATCAATATTATGTTTTCTATGTTCTATTTGTATTTTTTTGAATGCATTCATTATCAAGTTATGAACCTTTGTCATGTAGGAGATACAATACATTGTTGCAATGTAGGCATTTAGAACAAAACAAGCATCTATATTTTGTTGCCATAATTGTGGGATTTGAGGTGAGAAACAATTGTTCCAAATGTGCATGGGGATCCTTTTGACAAAAAACCATTGGTATTAACAATGTGGATCATATTGTCAAGATATATTCATCTTTAGTTACATGCAAGTTTTCCAATAAATTTTTAAAAGACATAGTACTATCAAAGCTTGAAGTTTCTAGGGATTATCTTAGTTGTTCAGGGAGATGTTTAATTTTTTTGTATCTTCAGTACATGGCTCAAATATTATTGTTTGTTTAATTGGTAGTTGTAAGAAAATTATGGTGAAAATTCCTTCTTTTTGGTTTCCTACATTTTCTAGTATGATGATGTCGACGTAGTTTGGACATTTGGTCACCTCAAATATTTGTATCTCATGTTAAATACTTTTCCACAAAGTGATTAATTCTATCATAGATTTTTTTTCCATAGATTGGAATATTCTTAACCCATAGCATGAAATGGTCATGTTCATTTCCTTAGTTCTAAAACTCTATTACTAAAAAGTACAATCAATTTTGTTTCAATATCTTTGTCATGTGGTTCACCAAAATATAGTGTAGGAAAGGTCATCTCTTCTACATGCTCATGTTGGAATATTCCCAATGACTGTTTACCTTTTGTTGGAGCTACCTCTATTACTTTGTCTTGCAAGGCATGGTTCTTGCTTTAATAAACTCATGGACTAAGGTATATATTTTAACTTGTAGTGAACTCTCAACTTCACTATCATCATCACTTGATGAGGTAATATTTTTTGGCATTTGATTGTAAGAATGTAGGAAGTGATCTTCCCAAGTTATATTAATCTATACATTTTGCATTTTCTATAGAACTATTTTGAATAGCTCTTTGAGTGTATTAAAATATAAGTTAGTCATAGTATTCCTTTATAATATGCATTTGTATATTCTAAACATCACTCTAATGCAACAACAATTTTCCACGTATCATTTATCAAGTGTGGCAATACACTTTGTATAAGATTAATAATCGTTGGCACATTGATAATTTTTCCTATTAGATCGTATTGGGATCTTTTATATCCACATTTCCAAATCTATGCAAATTTAATTGGTAATGAAACTCTAGAGTCATTCTTCTAGTTCTAAAAGTATAGCTGTATGTCATAGAGACCTTCTTCTTTTTTATGTTCTCTAGGGCTACATAGGATGGCATTTTGTATTGGTTCAATTTCTCATTACAGAACTTACATATCCAATCTTTTGGGAATGCCTTTCTTTGTCGTAGTAATATGGAACATATATAGCTCAAATCTAGTGCAACATCTCTCATAGAATTCTTGACATAGAGTTGTATGAAGATTGCACATTTATGTTTAGTGTGTCTTGTATTTTTTAAATGTAAGAGTCTATTGTATTTTATGGTTTCCTTCTTCAAAAAATAAATTCTTGCAATTGTAGTAGTTGCATGTATCTATTGTTTGAATTTGTGTAGCAATTGGTGTAAGATTCTATTAATGGTTGTAAGAGGTTACATTAATCCATATGACTACATGTTGTCTTTGTTGGAAAATCATTTATTCAATGCAAGGAGCCTAGCCAACCATAGCTGGGTGGACCCATAATAGTTGGTTCCATTTTTTTACCTAAATAAATACATAACCTTGATTATCAATCCCTGCCATATATAAGGCAGGGAACTAATTTTCTTGGTATCCCCCACTCAATTTATTTAAGCAAAAAATGAATGTCATTTACTAAAGTTTCTAATGTTTAATTTTTAAAATGAATTATGCAATGCCTACCCCTACTTGACTTTCCTGATTTGTTTTGACTAGATTCTTTTAGGCATGTTCTATGATTATGTTCGATGATGATATATATGTTCATGTATTGACTTTTAGTTATAGAATGATGTTAGTTTGACGAATGATTTTTATGTGATTTCTATGGATACTTACCCCATACTTGCATGTGTATAGTGTGTGTGTATGTTTTCTTTATGTTTAGCATTTCTGATGTGGTTGAGGAAGGGAGTCATAGTCACTTGCTAGTCAGGATCTACACGATGAACCACTTCCTACCATTGCTTGTGTAGTTTAGAAAATTGAGTTTGTACAAGAGTGAATTTTATGCAAATTGCAGGTACCAAGTATTGACTTCCCTAAATTGCCAGGATGAGTGTACCCAATCGCATTATTTCAATGGTATAAGTGGTGAGATAACTCTTAAGTCCAAATCTTAAACCCTAAACCAATTGTCCTAGAAAGTAAGAAGTATCTAAGTCATTTTACCCATCCAAATTCATCAAGTGATGTAAATTCATGATTGTAACACTAGAATTTGGATTTTGTCCTTGGTGTTCAATTGAGTTATCGTATTTGGTTTTGTGGGTCTATTTTGATTTTCTGTTATAATTAAATCAAATTTAAAGAGAATTTAATGATTTAATTTAATGGAAATTTTATAAAAAAATTTGATATTTAATTATATTTAATTAATTGATAAATTAATTAAATAAAAGAATTAAATTTAAATACTTTATTAAAGTTTTATTTTTGACGTATTTATATTTATTTAATTTAATGATAATTATTTAGGAGTTTTATTTTAATAATAAATTCTAAATAATGTTATTAATTAATTTAATAAATATATTATTAAAAATGTATCATGAATTAATTAAATAAAAGAAAAAAATTTAAAGATAAAATTACCGTTCTAATTTTTTCATATTTATAATTATTTAATTTAATAATAATTTATTTAGGAGTTTTATTAACAAACTCTAAATAATATTATTAGTTGAAATAATAAATATGATATTAAAAACGTCTCATGATTAATTAAAGTGAGAAAGAAAATTAATTTAATAAAGATATTTTAATTTAAATTGCATAAAGTTGTTGCATGAAAATTGTATATAGAAAATTCAATATATAATTATATTTAGTTAATTAAAAAATTAATTAAATAAAATAATTAAATTTAAAAGATTAAATTAAACTTCTAATTTTAGCATATTTATATTTATTTAATTTAATAATTATTATTTAAGAGTTATATTTTAATAATAAACTCTAAAAAATATTATTAGTTGAGTAATAAATATTATTTGATTAAAAAAATAATGTTAAAATATTTGAATACTTGATTTATTAAAAACTAATTAAATATATGCTTTAAATAAATGGTCTAAATTTAGAAGTCTAAATTAGAGATCTAAATATAGATGTCTAAATTTAGAAAATTGGTGAAGGAAAGATTAGAATATGATGTTATTTTATTAATTAGAGATTAACTAAATATGTACTTCAATTTAAAATATTTGTTTTAAAAGTCTAATTTAAGAAGTTGGATAAAAGTAGAATTAAAATATTAAAAGTGAAAATATTTAATATTGTTTTATTAGGATTATTTTATTAATAATTATTAAATTAGAGTTGCATTTCAATAATGAGCTTTAATTATTCTTATTAAATTAAAAAATAAACTATGCTTTAAATAGTGCTTGCACTAATAAATAAGTGCAGGAAAAATAAAATATCAAAGAATATTTTAATTAAAAGTTTCTTTAAATGTGCATTAAAGAATTAAATTTAAAAGATTTGATTAAAGTCCTAATTGAAGCGTATTTATATTTTTTTAATTTAATAATAATTTATTTAGAAGTTTTATTTTTAATAAAATCTAAATAATATTATTAGTTAAATTAATAAACATTATATTTAAAATGTCAAATGATTTAATAAGGGAGAGAAACCTTTATTTTAATAAATTTTATTTTAATTAAATTCCATAAAGTGTGTGTAGGAAAATTAAAATATATTAATTAAAGACAAAGGGTTTTCGCATGATTGCATGATCAAAGCCTTAATTTCAGGGAAAAACTCTATTTTAAGGAAATTAGAGCTCATTTCTGGATACATAAGTTTGGAGAAAGCAATTTCTAAAAATGGGGTTTTTGAAGGAAAAGGAAGATTCTTGTGTGTTTGTGCAATCATTGTTTTAGCATCAGATCTAGGTAGGATCTTGTGGGTTTGCATAGTAGTTTCTCATTCTTCGAATTTCTTCCTTTTTCATGTTTGTTGTGTTTTTATTTTCAGAAGTTCTCTGGGTTGAAACCCTTGTTTGAGAAAATTGATTTCCATTATAGAATTGTTTGTGATTTAATCTGGAAACTTTTAGTAAATATTGAACTTTACAGTTTTCAAAACCTAATGAATTATGAAATTCACTTTTATATGCACTTTATCTAACATGTGATTTACTAGTGTTGGGGTTTTCTAGTTTGACTTAGCTTTGGCCAATCAGGATGTTTACTAGAGGCTTGAGAGTTTTGTTTTGTGATGTCATGATGATGTTTTGATCTTGATCTTTTATACTTGTTGGTAAATAGATTTGTCCTTCTTCCTTTCCTCTTTTTATGTGCCCAAATTTATAACGAAGAACAACTTTACACAACAGTTGGGAAATAATTTCTAAGAATATTTAGTTTCCCTCTGAATTGAGGTTCAACTCCCTATGTAAATGATATTCAATGAATTATGTTTTATCTCTAATTCCTACTACGAGGTATGCTCTTAACCTGAGAGTAGGAGAGGCAAACCAAATTAAGCCTAACTAGAACTTAATTCAGGCAAGAAAAACTTCTCAATATCGAAACAGATCTATGTATCCACACTTCTTATGAATTCATAAGTCCATCTGAGCAAGACTAAAATAAGCTGAAATCTAAATCTAAACTACAATTGATGAATTGGGAAAACTAACAGAATCCTTTCATCAAATGAAATATAACAATACTTATCACATCCATTTGAATTCTAGAAAATTGGGGAAATGAAACTCTGTTCTTTCTTAGTTCTCTGTAATGCAGAAATGAAATACTAACTAATTACAGTACCTATTGGAACGAAAAATGATTGAAAGGAAGTGCCATTCAATTGTCTCTACAACAGATAGTACTTCACACCAAAATTTGCTGACCTTTGATTAATCATTGAATTTCATACATATAGAATTTGAGAGATGATCATTACAATGGGAATTTCAATCAGTTCATCTTTTGAATATCACAAATGGCAAGATGCCAATTTTTTGGATTTCAAAATCTACAAAAATTTGCAACATTTACATCAGAGAACAGAAAAGGAGTGTTAAATAAGTCATTTAGACTTCTTTCCCTTTTCAATTTTTGCCCTATATGTTCTGGCAGCTACTATAATTGGGATAATCTCCTCGTGACTAGGCACATGTACATTGGTGAATCTTAAGAGCCACTTTGAATGCTCCCAAGCTAACTCCTCTACTCCACCCAGCTAACTTGTTAACTCTCTAGCTGTCACATGCACGCATCCACTCAGTGTCTGCAACTCTACCACTTTGTTTTGACTACTTGAAGTCATTCCAAATAGGTTACTCAAGTATGTGGAGAAGTTATTCTTCATTACTTCTATCTCAATGAGAACCTTTCCTTGCCCATTGCTTTGTGGGTCAGTGTGTAATCCTCACATGAGCTCAAATGCTCTGTCTTGGATCTTCTTCACCCTTTCCTTCGTTTCTTTGAGTCCTTCCTCTGCCTCTTGAATCATCTCCTACTTGAATTGCATGTTTTGAAGCCATTCGAACAGAGGCTCAGTTCCCTTCTTCAAAATCTTTGCTTCAACTACCTCTTTTGCCTTCATTTGGATGATCATATTTAGGAGAGAAATGCATTCGTCACACCTTGCCTTTTCTACGGCCAAAGTGTTGTGATTAGAAGTGATATTATCCTTCTCAATTTCTAACCAAAGGATAACATTCCCAATTTGATAAATTAGAATAGCTCCATCTGTACTGAACTTCTCGATCCATTCTTTTCCAATTTGACCAAAATGCCTATCTTTCTAGAGCTGTGATATGAAGGCTTGTACCTCTTTTGCTGAAGGATTTTTAGTGGTAGGCACACCAGTGATAGTTGCCAATGGAACAACTAATTTCTGAATGAATCTTCTCAACTCCTCTATTTTTGCTTTCATTCTGACCTTCGATGACTTGAGATCCTCCAGTTGCTCTTTTATCACCTCATTACTCAATTTCCATAGGCCTACTTTTGTATCATGTCTAGCTTCTCCAAGATCAATTGAATGCAGAGTGAAATCCTCTGGCATCATATCTTCAATTCTCCCTACCTTTTTTTGTTTTGCTACCTCCATAGTTAGGTGCCCTGTTTCTGGGTCTCATCCCAATATTGACAAGGTCTTTTGCTTTTTAGTTTTTACTAAGGTAGATCCTGAGCAAACCGCTTGAGATACAACATCCTTTGAAGGGAAATTTTTATCTTTTCTTTTCCTCTTCTTCTCCAAAGTATCCTCAAGCCAAGACTCTGTATTAATCACTTTGGAGGCTATTCCGAGTGATTGAATGCTGAACATTTTCTTCTTTACTGGAGTCATTGTTGTTGTAGCGGTAGAAAAGGGGGTCTTTGGATCTCGAGAAAGGAGCCGAGATGAACCTAGAGCTTTCTTCTCTTCTTGAGCTTTCTTGGCAACTTCATCAGACTCAATGGATTTGCTACTACTACTTTTATCATCTCCAATCTCTACTATTTGAATAGGAGAACCAGTAGGCTTAAGCACAGGGGCACTTACGGATGGAGTAGGGCTACGATGGGGGGATTAGATAGGGGCAACATGAAGAGATGGAGTTGGAGAACCTTGAGGAAAAGGGGGAAGAGCAGCATGTGGAGGTGAGACTGGAGTGGGAGATCCATCTTTCTGCTCCTCCGTTTCTTTTTTCAGCTTCAGCTTGAGCTCCAATGACTGGTAGTGATCCCCCTTGACAGGTTGGGGTTATTGGAACATTCCTCTCTAGGGGTTGATCACCTCTGCCTGCAGATTAAGCTAGACCTTGAGCAGCTGTGGCAATAGCACCAGGAATGGCACTCTGAGAGGAAGTTGTGGTAGCTGTGGGTGTGGAAGCTTGAGTAGTTTTACTCCTACTCTGGCCTTTCTTAGCTATCCATTCAACCCACTTCCTAGTCCTTTTGATTATTCTTGCCATCATGACATCGAAATCTTCTTCTATGTCTACATATGGTTTGGAACTAATGGGAGTATTCCTCAACTTAGTCAAATATGTATTGTTGTACATATTTTGACCATCATCTTCTAATCCCTCCACGTCTAAATTTTTACCATATGTCTTTATCTGATCAATTGTAAATCTGGCAAAGGCACGATCTCGACTCTCCAGTTCATTCTTACAATCTTCCCAATAATCTTCCATGGTTGTCACATGTTTGATTACGCTTCCAACTTGGAGCACATCTCTGGCATATCCATTAGGATCAAATAGGGACCTTACTACTTCATACTCTTCCAATTTGTATTTACTCTCAAATTCTTTGAGTATATTCTTTGCATCTAATCTGGTTTCGCAGCTGTATGCTCCAACTTTTATAGGGAATTTGTACCCTTTCCTCTTCAAGCTGGCGCTCAACACATTCACTTTTACTGCTCGCCTCACAATCTCCATGAGCATGATCATATCATCTAGATACCTGGGAAGCTTCAGTGGGAATCCATCAAATGCTACAAGACGCAAATAAGAAAATGATGAAAACTGAATAAAATAACTACCAAATTGACCGATGGTCACCATTGCTTCTAGACTGAATCTCCATTCTAGACACCCTTGGAGCTCCCTAAAAATCCTCATGGTAAATGCATCATTTACTTGGATGTATTCTGCATAACTATTCTGTAATTGCAAGCATGGTTAAAACTCATAACTTTTTACATTATCAGGAAAATTCTCAATTCTAGGGAGTCCCAGCACAATTGAAGAGAAGCTAACATGTATATCAAGAAAGAGGACATATAAAATGAATTATAAAACTTGACTGCATTGAGAGCCCTATAAAGATGCTCACTGTCCTCATATGCCCAGTCAATATAGTGTGTGTTTGAGAAAATAACTTGCACCAAAAAGAAGTACTACTCTAGAAAATTAAAAGCTTCTACCTCACCTTTGAGTCGATGCAACAGAACCAAAATGTCAACAATTTCTGGTTTGAGGTCCATGCTGAAAAGAGTTTTAGGGACTTTACTCTTAGCTTCCCTTGGCTTCTGAAACCAAGACTGCATGATCTCCCTCCTCCAAACCATCTTCTTCAAAGAGTACTCGGACATGGCTCCACTCATTGTCAAATCAGAGAACTCCTCCCATTTTGGAATCCACAAGCAATTCACTATGGCTTGACGATCAATTGAAATCAACACTGTTTGATCAGGCAATAGAATTTGCTTTGTATCCGGGTTGTAATTGTAGACACCTACAAAATCTTTAGAAAATAAAGTATTTTTATTTTCTGAAAAAGTCCTGATGACATCATCATTTATTAATTAATTGTTTAATTAATTAATTAATTAATTTTTATGCCATTAAATCCCTTTATCTTAATTAAAAATATTTAATTAAGAAATCCCTCCCAAAAATGTTTAAATCTTATTTAAACATTATTTCCTTATTTATTAATTATTTAATTAATAAATTGACCAAAAATCCTAAAATAAATAAAGAATTTATTTTTTGCCCAAAACTTGGCCAATTTCCTTAAGACCAATAACCTCTTCCAAAATCTTCTAATCCTTCTTTAATTTCGATTAAAGGCCAATCCCATCATTTCCTACCCCTAATCCCAACTCAAAATATTTAATTAAGATTAAATATTAATCCTCATGTTTATTAAAAAAGTTTTAATAAATATCTCCTCAACCCAAACCCTTGAAATAAATAAAACTTTATTTATTTTTTAAAAATCTAATTTATCCTCATCCTAAGAAGTTCTAGACTCTTCTAGAAAGTCTTTATCCTCATCCTAAGAAGTTCTAGACTCTTCTAGAAAGTCTTCATCCTCATCCTAGGAAATTCTAGACTATTCTAGAAAGTCTTTATCCTCATCCAAAGTCTAGACTCTTCTAGAAGATGTCTTTAAACCTAATCCTAATCCCCTCCTAACCTTGTCACATTCCCTAAACATGGGTTAAAACTTAGTAACCCAAGCCAAAGTTAACAAATATCTCCTCCTTCACCCACCCTCATTAAATGCCATCCACTTGCCTATCCCTAAGCTAATCCTAAACCATCCTAATCCATCCTCTAATCATTTGCACAAGCCTAAGCAAGCTTAAAACCTTCCTAATCAAGTCCAAGTCGAATTTTCTCTCATCACCCTCAAAATATCTCAACCATAAAACTTTATGAAGTCCACTAGGTCATAAATGACTCTTACAAGCCCTTTTATTGCTCTTACAAGTCATTATGAGGGTCTTTATGAAGATTTTATCCCTTGAGCCTCCTTTGTTGACTCATCCTTCCCCTTTTCTCCATCCTCTCACCATGTGACATGTGTCACTCTTTGATTGGTTGTAAGGAAGCACAATCCATGTGCTCTCCTCTCATGCAATCTAAGCCCTCCATGAGCTTTTTCCCATCCTTGCATCTTAGCCCTCAATCCCTCAAGCCTCTTGCCTATAAATTGGATCCTTCCCCTTTGCAAAATAACACAATCTATGAAGTAAAGTTATAATGCTATTTTGAGAGCCAAATCCATACTAAAGCCATCTATCCACACTAAAAATCCACAATAATCCATTGAAGCCTTTGGAAGCATATTGAGCATACATCCTATCCTTTTAGATAAAGCTACTCAACAAGAGAGCTTCTCATTGAGAGAGCCCATTAATGGCTCATATTTTCAATTGAGAGCTCATCTTAGTCTATCTTGAAGTTTATGAATTTTGTTTAGTTTGTAGAAGCTTTATTTAAATTTGGTTTCTATTAGCATACTAACATTGCTCATATACAGTAATGATTAATGCATTCCAAAATCAACTCTGGGGCTTGTACTGCTACAGGAAACCTAGCTACTTCCACTAATCCACTTCCCTAAAGTTTCTCTATTATGGGATGGATTGGCTCTACTCTCAATCTCCTTTGAAAATCTTGCATATCATAGAAACTGAGTGAAGTATCTGTGATAGTCGACCACGCTGACTTAATTCCACCCAATCCATCGAAACCCGCAAATCTTGTTCCCATATTATTTGATGTATAATAGCAAGAGTTCAAACAATTGTAATTGATACAAGGAGAAAACTCTATAACTAAAAAATTAGTTGAAAGCACTATTTAGTACAATAGTAGAACAGTGAAACGGGAGTTTGAAAATCTATTAATTCCCTTTTTATAAAATAACCTTAGATTTTCCCATTGAATTTTATAAATCATGCCACACGGGAAAAATTAAGGGTAAATCTGTTGGATTGGTGGATGTAAAGGTTCTAACAGATTTATCTTTGTCTTTTCATTGTTTCCCTTGGTTCAACAATAACTCTCATTAATTACCGATTTACTTCCCATTTCATTCGTCTTTCGAAAAAACACGAATGGAGTACTTCCTTGGGCAAAATCCACTTAGGTCAATTCTACTTGCAAAAACATAATCAATCCACTGATTTGCTTCTATTTACTCGCTCCAAATAATCTGCAACCAAATCACATACTTACCATGCTTGCAGGAATAACTTTCTTTGAAATGCAGAAAATGGCCTTCGAGGGTAGAAAACCCGCAGCGGAGAAGCAGATTTCTGATTTTCCCCTTAAGCTTTCGTTTTTACCTTTCAACCTAAGCACTTTACTAAAAACTTTCAAGAAATATAAAAGAGGCTTCGTGAGCAAAAAATGGGTCCCACTTAGTAACTTCTCTATTTGGGCCTTTGCAAAAAATTCAACCCTTGGTTCGAGATCCGCTAGAGGAGAAGCTACTTCTGAATTTTTCGTTGATGCTTATCTCGCTCATCTTAATGAGTTCTAAGTAGTTTTCACTATTAAAACTTGATGATATTTGAATGATCTAACCATTATGTGGCTTACATACCCTTGTTTCAACCTACCAGTAGCAGCTATGGATCTCTACAAAGTTTTACCTTCTGGGTGCGAAAACCTGCAATGGAGAAGAAGAAACTTGTTTTTCCTCCAATACTCATTGTTTTACTTCCTTTGCCTTATTCATTTTATTTTAAGCCTCTGGAAAACACAAAACTGACTTCGAAAGTGAGGGGTGGGGCCCATTGGCTTTCTCAATTCCTTTACATATACCTTTTCAAAAAACTGATTATTGACTTCGAAGTCTGCCATGGAGAAGCTCTTTTTTGGTTTTTTGTCAATGCTTATCCCGATCATTTTCCAAGCTTTAAAATGGTTCTCGCTGTGAGATTATGATATCACTTGAACGATCTTTTCTTAACATGATTCACTTTTACTTCAAGGAAGCTTACAAATAGCATTTGCCAGTCTTTGCGGAAATTTGCCTTTGGGGTGTGAAAACCCACTGAGGAGAAGCCAGAACTTAATTTTTTGCCGATTCAATTTTCTTTAACTCTACATCAAATGAGTTGCATGGAAATCAAAAGATGTAGCACAAATCAAGAATCTCCATTGAGGATGGCTCTAAACTACCCCTAAGACTCATGACAACTAAGAAATACCCACCTGGGCTAAATGTGTTACGGGAAAAGGGAAAAGATGAAAAATCGACGAAGAAACTCAGCACCTAAAGAAGAAAGACCTAGTGACCCGACTTGACAGAACATGACATTAGTTCACTCTCCACTTTGCAAAATTTTTATATAATGAAAAGTGGGGCAACAATACACAACCACGATAATGTGTCTGGTATACTCTATGAGATGTTTTGATGCATTGATTGTTATTGCTTTCTAGCATTCCTGTGTAAAACTAAGGTGAATGTTGTGACCTATCTGATGATGAGTCCTGATAGTGCCCTATTTTTGTTAATCTTTTGCCTCATACATTTCTCACTTCTTTGGCATAAAATTCCCTTTTTGCTAAACTATTGATAGGAAATTAGAATATTTAAGTACTTCTCTAAAGAGGCAAGAATAGTTCCTAAAAGGTTATTAAGTTTATGAAAATAATATATTGTGATTGATGCTACTATAGGAGCTAAGTAAAACAAGGATGTGTAAGAGTGGAGCTAGCCATTTGAAGTGGAAAAACAGTTTGAAAAATAGTTTTTCTATGATATTTTCAGCAAATAGTTTGAATGTTTAAAACAAAACTATTTCTGGCTGTATGTTATTTTAACCAGATAGTTTTATAAATTGTTATGTATGGCCAGCAGCCAAAACAAACTATTATCCATGTTTAGGAAACATGCCATCGGCCATTTTAGGTAGTTTTTAATATGGTTAAAGATTTTAGGCTATATAAGTGAATGTGAATTAAAAGACATATCAGCGATAATCTATAAAAATACTCTGTTCCAAATTACCTCTAAATTTTTAAGGCATGGTTTTCAAGTAGCAATTGGTGTTTTATCTCTCACCTTGTGAACCGGAGGAGGGCCCCCTCTCAGGAAACTTGGTGAGATTCCAGTAGATTACTTTGTAAGTATTTCAGTGTTATTGATTGCGTGTGCTTCTCTTAGTTTTGATTACGTGCATTTATAATAAGGTTTCCATATATGTTTGCTAATCAAATTGAGACAACGCTTGCTGATTAACCATGAATTCAATTGTTTGATGGAATTATTGATTGCGATAGTCTTATAAATAAATTTTTTGATGTTAATACATAAATATGTTATATAATACTATTCGTTCTGCTCTTCCTACCACTCCCATTCAGCCTTGGTACTCATAATATCATCCTCTGTATTTCCCTTACTGTATCCTTTCATTCATTAAACCATAATATTTATCATACTGACAACTTTCTGTCGCCATTCACAATATCCCCCATCGCCCTTTATAAACTTCCTGCCGCATCTTGTATTTGAAACCAACCCATTGGAAATAACTTCCTGTCGCAGTCTAAGCAAATTACATTAGACAAAAACTCTGCAACAAGCATTCATTGAATTAATTGTTTAAAAGATTATAATCGATTGTTAATAGTATTTGGGATTAATTAATTAAAGAAGTGTTAAAAGTATTTGTGATTAATTGTTTAAAGTGAGTTGATAATATTCATAGCATTCATAAAGACATTGTGTTTTGTTTCCAGGTGTGAACTTTAGATTAGAATTCATTTGCAAAAGTAGTCCTAGATGTGCGGTAATTTAGATAGTTCAATTTATCGACAAGTACTAATTGCATTCATAAACCTCCTAATTTATTATCTTCACCCCTTGAGCAAACAGTCGTGATATCTCTTACAAATCCATGATTCTGGGATTGACATTTTAGGGGTAATTTTTTATTCAACTATATCCATATAAAGGCCATCCAGTTGAACCTCAATTTTACCCAACATTTTTGGTGCTGTTGCCGAGGAGTAGGGATTTTTTTAGTGGCTATTATTCACCAATTGGCTAATATGTCCCGATCGGGCTATAGAAATTGGCTCAAAAAAACACCGTATACTAGTTGACCGGTTTGCCCAGATTTTATAAAATACTCATATAGTGGTCGGAACATTCGCCACTATTATTACGTAATTTCAGTTTGGTAGTCGGGTTCTTCGCCCATATTTCTCTTTAATGTTTACTCTTATTCGCCATGAAAGTAATTGAGTGTCTCTTTCGATGATCATCATTCACAAAATTCCCATTTTCCTATGTGAATTTTTTTTTAATGAGTGACACTGTACTTCACAAATAACTTACCTTGATACATGTCAACATTTCGGTGACTACCTCAACAATTCTTCTTCCTTCAAGAAATGTTGGCTGAAATTAAACCTCAACCATTGATCTTGGATCATCGGACGGTCTGAGTACTCAAATAATACATTTAACATAATTACATTTCAAAACATAATTCGTCATCAATATTAATAATTTTATTCAAAACAAAAATTATAATCGCCATTATTTTATAAAAGTTGTCTAAACTATTAAAAAATTCGCTACCAAATATCCATCGATTGACGCATAATTCACCAACACTATTATTTTTTTTTCACCCAAATGACATGTGATTCCCCACAATTTTATAAATTTTGGGAGGGGGGGGTTCCTTAAAGTTATCCCTACTAGGGAGAGATATTAAAGGCGTGAAACTATGATAAGTCAAGATAGTAACAGTGAGCCCTTAAAAAATCTTGAGCAATTGTCGACCTTGCTTAGGATAGTACCTTTGGTTTCCACTGCAGTAAATCATTTTGGTGCATCAATAGGCCTAGAGATAGTCAAGGTCAATTTGTTAAGAAGGAATCCGTAGGTAGCTCAAATAATCAAGAATCACAAAAAGAGAAAAATCCATCAACAATTGAAACCAAACCAAGTGGTGAATTTAAAATCCAGCCATTCTCTCAATTCACCTCTCCTACTACACCCTCTGAAACTGCTGAATAGTTTGCAAAATCATATGAAATTAGGTGTAGTAAGCCTCCAGAGCCTCAGGAACAACCCTTTAAAACATATTTTACACCTTGGGCAACCAAAGTTTTGGAAGAAGTCATGGCTGACAATGTCGGAATCAACAATGTAGGGGGAAATAATGATGAAAACAATAGGAATGAAATTGTTCAACATTATACAACCTTTGAATTTCCTATTCAGCCTCCCATTGATGATGCCCCTATGAAAAATATCCCTCACTTAGAACTTCCTATATTTCGAGGGTCAACCTCCAAGGATCCTGATATGTTCCTATTCGAATTTGATGTCCTTTGTAATAGCTATGATTATCAAAGTGATGCACAAAAATTAATGCTCTTTCTAGCTACTTTGAAAGATGCTGCATTATGATGGTTTATGAGTCTTAGGGACATTAGGACATGGAACCAAATGAAAGATGCTTTTCTATCAAAGTATCAGGAGTATTGTAAGACCAAGGAAGTATGGGATGAAATCTTTCGCATGACTCAACGAGAAGAAGAGTCAGTTGAAGATTTCTTGGAACATTTTTCCTTTAGCTTACAATGCTCATGATGTCCTGATTTAAATTTAGAAACCATCAAGATGTTTTTCCTAAGAGGAATTCGCAATGAAACCATGGATGCCTTAAATTTGATTGGAAAAGGTGATATTTCTAAAATGTCCTTTGAAGATATTTGCGATATATGCAAGAATTATTCATGGTCTCATCGATCTATTCACGAGAATTCAAGTAAGTTTTCTACTATGGGTAATGCATTAGGTATTTCCAAGCGTGAAATTGGTAATTTACTTGAAGATCTTAAAACTGACTTATTAAACCATATGGGCAAACAAATTGACATGTTGTATTCTCGCAGGAAACATGAGGAAGTTGAAAAGGCCTTGGCAGTATATTGTCCAACCTATCGTAAGAAGCATGGACCAAAGGATTGCCCTTATAATCAAACCCATGTAGCATCACTTGAGGAAGCTAGTAAGACTTCAACGCTATGACCTCTTCCTGAAGGGATGATTCCTATGGAATATACCGAAGAACCAGTTTATTATATGGCTCCATGATGCCAGGTTTTACCTAGAAGGTTCTCCAATGAATATTTTTTCAGACCACCTTAGCAATTCTCTAACCAAGGACCATGGTATGGAGGTTATCAACAACCCCAACCTTATCAGCAATGGCCCCAAAGCTTTTAGCCTAGTACACAACCACGGCATCAAACATGGAGGCCGCAACCTTCATATCCAACTCCTCCATCATCATATCAACGTTATACGCAATCCTAATTTCCACCATTAATAAGCCCCTATCAACAACCTCAACAATTTCTTCCTCCCAGACCTCCATCTTTTTTAAACCCACCTTCAAATCCACCACAACTACCTAAACCCACATCCATGCCAACTCAACCAAATCCAAATCCCAATAATAAACCTCCTCAACCAATCTACCACAGTAAAATGACTAATTTGCCTACCTATCCTGTTAACTCGGTTGAGTTGGATGGTGTACACCTTAGATCTAGGAAAGTTCTTAAAGGACCTAATATCACAGAGGTCCCAGATGAACCTGAAGAGGAGCCAGAAAAAGAACCACCCTTTCCTGATCGATTCATTCATAAGCCAGAGCCTAAAGAGCCAACACATCATGAATTTGATATTTTAAATGAATTACGCAATGTTAACATCAAAATTCCTCTTTTGTAGGCTCTTAAGGATGTACTAGTATACAACAAGACAATATGGGAATTATGTACCTGGTGTCAGAAAAAGAAGGATCCAAAAACTATTCAAGTTATTAGAAAACTTGCAGAATTAATGTTGGGGAATATCAGTATTCCAAAATATGCAGATCCTGACAGTCCTATCATCCAGGTAAGTATCGGTACAATTGTTATTCCTAATACACTTGTGGATTTAGGTGCTGCTATAAATGTAATGACAAATGAAACAAAAATAAAATTATCCTTAGAAGGACTTAGACCTACTCCTATAGTGCTTCAAATGGCTGATCGCTCCTTAGTCAGACCAGAAGGGGTTATAGAAGATGTCATTCTTTACATTGATAGTTGGGATTATCCAATTGATTTCATGATCCTTAAGCCTAAAGCTAAGTTGGGGGGGATATCCTCTCATTCTTGGAAGACCTTGGCTAGCAGCAGCCAATGCCCACATTAATTGTCAGTCAGGTAACATGATTATTTCTAATGGTGAGCAAATAAAAGAGTTAACCTTATATCCTCCTGCTCAACCATTATTGGATATCGAGGACCCAACATGGGTCAGTAGTGATTCAGACGACTATGTTCCAGTCCTTACCATTAGGCAAGTATAGTATTTTGAAGACCCAACTGATGAGGCCATTTTAGTAAATTTTCTTTAGAATAGGTATGAGTCTAATGATATCCTGGAAACTATGGTTTTTCCTTCTCATGTGACTGTTGACTGTCCTTTTGGGAATTTTCCTTTAGTTGGCAATCCTCAATCTATTCAGCACTTCCTCACGTTACATCAACTTCTACCACATCAATGTTTATATAGTCCATTATTATCTTTAGAAAGACCAGAAACATCATCAAGACCTACCTCATCCGAACCAATGGAGGTCCTACCTAGGCGTACCCTTAATATTAATCCACAATTAACACCAGCTCAAGTTAAGGATCTCATAAGTATGCTTAAAGAACATAAAGATGCTTTTGCATGGGAATATCAAGACATGCATGGTATTCATCCTGACACTTGTACCCATCACATTTATATTCAGGAGGGAAGTCGCCCAGTCCGACAACTACAGCGCCGACTCAATCCTGCCTTGCGTGATATTGTCAAAGAAGAACTCCAAAAACTTTTGAATGTTGGATTTATTTATCCAATTTCAGATAGCAGGTGGGTATCTCCCTTGGTTTTTGTTCCAAAGAAAAATGGTAAGTGGCGTATTTGTGTTGATTATCGAGCTTTAAATAAGGCTACTAAGAAAGATCATTTTCCATTACCTTTATTGATCAAGTCTTGGATACTCTTGCAGGGAAGCAATTCTTCTCCTTTTTGGATGGATTTAGTGGTTATAACCAGATCCGCATTGCCCCAGAAGATCAGGACAAAACTACTTTTACTTGTCCATGGGGAACCTTTGCATACAATGTTCTTCCTTTTGCATTATGTAATGCTCCTGTAACATTTCAACATGCAGTATTAAGCATCTTTGCTGATCTAGTTAATGATTGTGTAGAAGTCTATATGGATGACTTTACTGTTCATGGAAATACCTTTGAACAAGCCAAAGATAACTTAGAGAAAGTGCTTAAGTGATGTATTGATACTAATTTGTCTTTAAGTCATGAGAAATGTCATATGTTGATGATAGAAGGAATTGTCTTAGGTCATTTAATCTCATCAAAAGGTATAGAGGTTGATCCCAAAAAGATCCAAATAATTCAAGATCTCCCCACACCTTTGACACAAAAAGATGTTTGGAGTTTTCTTGGTCATGCCGGATACTATAGGAGATTCATTCAAAACTTTAGTAAAATTGCTTCTCCCTTGTTTGCCTTGTTAGCTAAAGATGTTGTTTTCACTTGGACCCCCGAATGTCAAGAGGCCATTGAAACCATTAAGAATAAGTTAGTAACTACTCCTATTCTTAAAGGTCCTAACTGGGGATTACCATTCCATATCCACACTGATGCTTCTAACTTCTCAATGGGAGCAATACTTGGACAAAAGGAGGACAATCTCTTCTATTCAATGTACTACATTAGCAAGAATTTCACTGGTGTTGAGGTAAACTATACGGTAACTGAAAAAGAATTTTTATCTATTGTTTATGCTATTAATAAATTTTGGTACTACATTACTAGTTATAAGGTGTTTGTTCATACTGATCATTCAACAATTCAATTTTTTATGAATAAACCTGTGGTAACCAGTAGAGTTATTAGATGGTTTCTTTTATTACAAGAATTTGATGTCACTATACTTGATAAGCCTGGTCAAGAAAATGTGGTTGCAAATTTCTTGTCTCGGATACCTCAGTCAAATAATGAAGTTGTTCTTGTTGATGACTTGTTCCCTGATGAACACCTCTTTGCAATCTCTGCAAAAAGTTTGTGGTATGCCGACATTGCCAACTATTTGGTTACATGCAAATTTCCACCGCACTTCTCCCCTCATGAGCACCATAAGTTGATGGGCCTTAGTGGATAGTATACTTGGATTAATGGTCTTCCATTCGAAACTGGCATTGACAATATCAAGTGCCGCTGCATTCTTGAGGAAGATGTCTTTGATATTCATTGTGCTTATCATACTGAACCTTGCAGAGGACACTTTGCTGCTCAACGAACTGCTCACAAGATTATAACTATAGGTTATTATTGGCCTACACTTCATAAGGATTGCAGACGTTATGTTCAAGATTGTGACCAATGCCAACGCATGGGTCGTCCTACATGATCAGATGAGATGCCACTTCACCCTCAACTTTCTATTGAGCCTTTTGAAAAATGGGGCCTTGATTTTGTTGGACCTATTAATGGGCACCTTCCAGAAACAAGGAATATATTCTTGTTTGCACAGATTATGTCACAAAGTGGGTTGAAGGAGTTGCACTAAAACACGCCAGGGATACCAAAGTTGCTGAATTCTTATATTCTGAAATCTTCACTCACTTTGGTGTTCCATGCGAAATCACTATTGATCAAGGACCTTAGTTCACTTCAGACCTCATTTCTGCATTAATCAAGGAATATGAGATTTTCCACAGGAAATCATCACCTTATCATCCTCAAGTGAATGAACAAGTTGAGGTTACTAATCAAGAACTGGAGAATATCCTTACCAAAATCGTTGCACTTCATAAGCATGATTGGGCCACATGACTTCCTGAAGCTGTGGGCCTATCGTACTATGTGGAAGACCAGCACTAGTCTGACCCCTTATGAATTAGTTTATGGTAAGAAGGTTGTGCTTCCTATTAATTTTGAGATTAAGACTCTTTGAACTGCACTTGAACTCGGATTGAGTCTCTCTGATGCTCAAAAGGAATGACTAACCCAACTCCACTCCCTTGATGAGTTACATCAAGAGGCACTTCTTCATACCAAACTTGTTCAAAATCAATGAACATTGTGGCATGACAAACACATTCGTCAGCATTCTTTTCAGCCTGGTGATTGGGTGCTTTTATACGACTCTCGATTCCAGGATTTCAAAGGTAAATTTCATACAAGGTGGCATGGACCTTATGAAATTGAACATGTCTATGACAATGGTGCAGTCCAACTTTGCACTGTGGATTCTGAATGTTGCAAGCTTCTTGTTAATGGTCATCGATTGAAGCTATACAGGAGGACTCTCTTAAAGGAAGCTTTCTTTTTGGAAATTGCCAAGGAACTCACCATGGTTCCCTTCAATCTCCTTTAGCATTCATAGTATATATATATATATATATATATATATACAAAAAAAAAACCTCCAACAATGAAAACTAGATCTCTGGCATTGTTTGCCAACTACTTGTTGAAAATTGGATAATCCAGTGACTTGTAGTTGTTAAACTTCCTAGACGTGAAAACTGGTTCGCCAGTGCTTCTAGGTGACATTGGGTTGAAAACTGATTTTTCGGTGGTCTTGTGTCGTAAATAGATTTAAAAAAAACAAAAAACAAAAAACAAAACCACCCTTGATGGTTGCGATAGGAGGTTTCCTTGCTCCTGTTGCCCTTTTCTTTTTTACACCCATCCTTCTTGGCTGGATGCGATAGGAGGTTTCTTAGATCCTATCACCATCCTTGTGGTGTCCCTTTTCCTAACTCTCCTGTCGCTATGGCCTTTTCAAATACCTGTCACCACTCTCCTTGTATGTGTCTCTGTTCGTGATCTTCTCTCTTAATGATCATTCTTTTCAAATCTTTTCGTTGCAAGTTTCATGTGCTTCCTTCATATTTCCATGATGCTCCTTCGATTTTCTAGCATAATTACTCCATATTTGGGTCATGTGGCATGGATATTGCTCAATCATCATTTTGACATCGCCAATCCATCCTTCCACTACTTTTCAAGGAGTTTTCTTACCCTTCTTTTTAGTTTTACTTTGTTTTCTATTTTTCTATTTCTAGTTTTAGCAAAAATGGGACGTTTTCTTGCCAAAGTTGAGGGGTGTCATACCTCCACATTCCCATTAATTATTACAGTTCCTGCCACTTTCTCCTTATAATTTATTCACATAGGTTGGAGCCCTATTACCATTATTTTACCTCTACATTTTCCATTAAAATGACGAATTTTGATTAGCCCTCCATTCCTCCCTATTTTCCCTTTTGAATTCAAATTTTTCTGCTGTCATGGGTGGAAAACATAAGTGGTTTGAACCAGACTCCATCGACAAGCTACTAGCAGACAATAAGGCCTACAAGATTTTTCGCCATGCAGGATGGCATCAAGTTTTTCGTCGACTGCAGGGTTATGACCTTACCATTACTGAAGAATTTGTCCATGCCTTTGATCAAGACTCTGTGACAATACGGGGCATCACCTTTCCTGTGATAGTGCAGACAATGGCTGCTGTAACAGATCTTCCCCAAATTGGTGAATTATATTTTCCCACTGCCAGTACATGGGTTACAAAATTAAAGACCGACAAAGCCAATTTTCTGCAGTGCAATGAGTCTATGGAGGTTGTTAAGGGACAAGGAGCCAGATGCAAAACCCTTCCTTCACCATGGGATCCGGTAACCCAATTTATAGGTCAGTATATTACCTATGAATGCTGCTTTAATTTTGTTCATGCACATCATTTACAAGTCATGCTTCATCTGAGGATAGGGCAACTGGTTAATCTTCCTTATTATCTGTATTACTCCTTGAAGGGAGCTTCCACTCAGTTTAGAGAAGGTCATGAAAATTCCCTGGCACATCATGGTTTAATCAAGCTACTAGTCATACATGGTCTTCAGCTCTAGGAAACCCCCATAGCATGGGATGCATTTATTGACCCTGCATATAGTGTCCTTCAAACCTAGTAAAAAGAAACTGAAACTATGATTGAAGAACAACCCTCTCCAGACCATGACCCAAAAAAAAACCCTATTGCTGAATCTTTGCAAACATCCAAAAAGGGCCTACGCATTTCCTCTAGTACAAAAAAACCTAGCACCTCTCCAATACGTCCTAATCCACCACGCTCTGCTAGCTGCTTAGAAAACCTAGCCAATGTTGCTCAAGCTACTACAGATGCTGAAGTTGAGGTTTTGACTAGTAGCTCTAATAAGAAATGAAAAGAAAAAGTGGGTAGGGAACACCGCCATCAAACTAGACACACGAAGAAACAGAGGAATGCACAATTCATAGAAAGTTTGTTAAATCTTGCTAATGAAGAAGATAATTCTCACAAAGGAGATACTACTGCAGACCAGTGTGACCCTCAAGATGAATTGGAAACAAGGAAGGAGAAATCCTTGAAAGTCAAGCCAATAAGGAACCTGAATGTGAACCCATAGAAAAAATTATCCTTGATAAAGCTACAGAATCTCCAAAGAACTACCTTGATCAAGACATAAGTCAACAGACACTTGATGCAAGAGGTGAATCTAAACCAAGTGTTGTATGGTGAGATGATATAGTGCAAAATACCATCTAGAGGGCTTATGAACAGGGTGAGAATCATTTTTTAAAAAATGTGCAAGACAACTCTAAAACACCTCAGAAAGAACCCCTTCCAAGAAGTGCTATAGAAAATACAAAGAGTTCTTGTCGCCCGATGACATCATAGTCTTTGATTGTTCTTGAGATGCCTCCAAAGGATCTATTATGTGCCTTTAGTCCTCTTCTTGATCCCATTCTATTGACAATGACAATACTAGGCATTCCTATGGTTACTGTCAATGAATTTCTACATACTTTTATGAAACTTTGGCAGGAGCTTCAACAATTCAAATCGAGGGTTGTACAACAAGATAACATTAACAGTCTCGCTATAGTTTCAAAAGAGTCCATGGAGTACCCTAACAACAATGTTCCACCTGGTTTGTATCCTTTATTTGCATGAGGACATGCAAATCTTTCAGTTTGGGGGAGATGATGAGTCTTGATAGTGCCCTGTTTTTGTTAATCTTTTGCTTCATACATTTCCCACTTCTTTGGCATAAAATTCCCTTTTTGATAAACTATTTATAGGAAATTAGAATATTTAAGTACTTCTCTAAAGAAGGAAGAATAGTTCCTAAAAGGTTATTAAGTTTATGAAAATGATATATTGTGATTGATGTTGCTACAGGAGCTAACTAAAACAAGGATGCGTAAGAGTGGAGAGAGCCGTTTGAAGTGGACGAACAGTTTGAAAACTATGGTTTGCTATGATATTTTCAGCAAATAGTTTGAATGTTTAAAACAAAATAGTTTATGGCTGTATGTTATTTTAAACAGATAGTTTTATATGTTGGTATGTATGGCCAGCAGCCAAAACAAACTATTATCCATGTTTAGGAAACAAGCCAGCGGCCATTCTAGGTATTTTTTAATATGGTTAAAGATTTTAGGCTATATAAGTGAATGTGAATTAAAAGACATATCATCAATAATCTATAAAAATACTCTGTTCCAGATTACCTCTGAATTTTTAAGGCACGGTTTTCAAGTAGCATTTGGTGTTTTATCTCTCACCTCATGAACCAGAGGAGGGCCCCCTCTCAGGAAACTTGGTGAGATTCCAGTAGATTACTTTTTAAGTATTTCAGTATTATTGATTGTGTGTGTTTCTCTTAGTTTTGATTGCATGCATTTATAATAAGGTTGCCATATATGTTTACTAATCAAATTCACACAGAGCTTGCTGATTAATCATGGATTCAATTTTTTGATGGAATTATTGATTGCAACAGTCTTATAAAGGAATTGTTTGATGTTAATAAATAAATCTATTATATAATACTATTCATTTTGTTCTTCCTACTGCTCCCATTCAGCCTTGGTACTCATAATATCATCCTCTGTATTCCCCTTATTGTATCCTTTCAGTCGTTAAACCATAATATTTATCATACTCACAACTTTTTGTCGCCATTCACAATATCCCTCGTTGCCCTTTATCAACTTCCTGCCGCATCTTGTATTTGAAACCAGCCTATTGGAAACAACTTCCTGTCGTAGTCTAAGTAGATTACATTAGACAAAAACTCTGCAACAAGCATTCGTTGAGATTAATTGTTTAAAAGATTATAATTGATTGTTAATAGTATTTGGGATTAATTAATTAAAGGAGTGTTAAAATTATTTGTGATTAATTGTTTAAAGTGAGTTGATAATATTTATAGCATTCATAAGGAAATTGTGTTTTGTTTTCAGGTGTGAACTTTAGATTAGAATTCATTTGCAAAAGTAGTCTTAGATGTGTGGCAATTTAGATAGTTCAATTTATTGACAAGTATTAATTGCATTCATAAACCTCTTGATTTATTATCTTCACCCCTTGAGCAAACAGCCGTGATATCTCTCGCAAGTCCACGATTCCTGGATTGACATTTTAGGGGTAATTTTTGATTCAATTATATCCATATAAAGGCCATCCAATTGAACCTGAGTTTTACCCAACATTTGATATAACCTTTGAGTCCTTGATCAATTATATTTGGATTTCTTTCTAGTCACTTTTATAGGACTGAGGTGTTTGTATGATTTGTTCTTGGTGATGTCATGTTATGACATGGATTGGTTTGTTTATACTTGATTTTGGAATCAATCCTATCAGGATGATTGTATTGGTGGAATCTATGATTATGATTAGTGTTTTTCAATACTTGTTAGTTGCTTGTTTATGAACTAATGTATGGTATGTAGTCTTTTGTGATCTTTTGGTTTTACTAAGCTTAGGGTAGGTTATCTATATATCATGTTGGGAAGTGGCTTGCAATGGAGGCCAGGGCTTAAAGTGGCTACCAGGGTAACCCATTGTAAGTTGTTTAATAAGTGACAAAATTACACTTAATGGGAATAAAATGAACCTAATAAGAGTCCTTTTATTTCCTCGCCCATGGCTTGAGTGCTAGTATAGACTAGGATGGGAGTGTTAGTATGCCTTGTCAATACGAAAGGATACTAGTGCCGCATAGAGTCACTAGGGGGTCAGGGGCAAGTTAGATTGCCAGGGTAACTCTAGCACTGATTCATGCGATGACACTTTCTCGCTTGCATAGTAGATTTCTTACGTGTTTATGTTGCCTCTGGGATTAGTTGATACTTGTGTCTTGGTACCTTTGAGTTAGATTTCTTTTAGGTGATTCCTTGAACCTAGATGTTGGATTTGATTGTTGAGTTTGTTATTCTATTTGGGACTTGAGACTATCTCCTCAAAGTAGTAGGAGTGGACCTTTTTGAGTTCCATGAGTTCTTAATGGTAGTGTTTTTTCTTATACCATTGAGATTCGACCATTAGATGTTGCTATTGGATGTGTTTGTGCAAATGTTCTTTTCTATCTATTCTTGTATTTCTATGATGGATGTTTGTACTATTGTATTGTATTTGATTTGATAAGATCTTAAGAAATGATGTAATTTATTTCATGATGTATATTATTTCATCCTTTCATACCCTATGACCTATATAGTGGATGATTGTGCATTATTTTTATTGCCAAGTGGCATCACATTTAATTGCACATTATTTAAATGGTTTCATACTGGTATATTATTATTTGATGTGGATTTGTTATATATTAGATTTATTATTAATTAAACTTAAATGTAATTCAACATCATGGGACCTTTAAGAATTGTAATTTGTTTTATGGTATGTGTTTATGTGAATGTTACTTGTTTCTGCTATGTTATAACTATTATTGTTAAGTTATTACCTTTAAATTTTACAAAAAAAATTTTGTCAAACTTAATGAAACTTTAGGTTAACTTCTTTTGGGTCACATGGTAGGGCATTACAAATTATAATATGCTTATTATGATTTTATGCTTGGCCATTCATAATTTCTCTAAGGTTTATTTTTATTTTTCTCTATAGAAAATTGAAAAATCAAAAGGCCGGTTTCTAGAATCTTCACTGAAAACTCTAAAATATTCTCCATTACTTCATTATTGGTGGAGAGAACATGTGTTGAAGGCATGGTATGCATTGAATTGTGTAGATTTCAATATTTTCAAACAATGATTTAGTAGGATTAGTTGCAAAAGAAGAACTCCTTGCTTTGAAGTACAGTGATTTGTCTTTCGAGGAAGCTGACCAGTTTGGCACTTGTGCTCTTAGTCGTGTGGTAGGAATTAAACACCACTAATTTCACTGTGTTTGTTGATTCTTTCTCCATCTCATTTGAACTTAGCTACAACCAGAAAGGAAGAATTTGAAGAATGTAACACCGTAATTGTGACTGATTATGAAAATGCATGAAAGCCAAATTGTTGGATGACACCATGGTATTTATGTTTTTGAGGGGAAAACAATGGAAATCTACGACATCTATTTATTTTTGGGGAGAACATCAAATTATTGCATGGAAATGAGGTGAGTTAATTAGTCCTATTTGTCTAAGGTGAGCTAATTAGTTTTATTTGTTTAAAAGCCAGCAATTGTTTGTGAGTATTTTGGGTTTTTACACTTATTGATTGCTAGATTATTGGATATTTGGACAAAGTAGAATGTAGATATGAATTCTATAAAAATTATTTTGAAGAGTTGTTCTTGCCCACATTTCTTGCCATAGGGTTTGATGGTTGCAAGTTGGGGAGTGAAATTTTGCAAGAGTTTTAAGCTAAACTGGGCACGAATCAAACTCTAGGTGATTCAAAATAATGCAACCACTTGTAAAGAATGAGAGCTTTGTAAACTAACAATAGTCATAATTTTGTCAGAGTCTGCACAAATTTCCAAATGTTAATAAATTAGTGGAACATGAAACACAATTGTGGCAAAATGTAAGTCTAACTCATGGAGTGTGAAATCACTACAAATTTTTTAAAACATGGATTAGAATGTGAAATATGTTTGACACTTATTATTTATCCTCTGATAATCAATTTAATACTTTTTTTTGTTTGGTTTTATGTACGAATGTGGTTTGTTTCCCCTCTTATGTAATATTTATGTTCAACAACCTTTTACTATTTTGTTCTTTGTGTGAGGTGTTATTTTTAGTCTTATTTACAATTATATTTTATTTTTAAAATATTAAATGAATATATTTATTCTTATTTATAATTAAATTTTATTTTTAAAATGTTGAAGTTAATAAATGTATATTCATAATGCATGTTGTAGAATCATATATATTATCACTTGCTAATTTTACTAATAATAAATATAAAAAAATTAAAAGAATGCTATTAAAATTATTCTAAAATTAAACTAATACAAATTTTAAAATTTAATAGAAAAATTGAAACTAATACAAAAGTTCATACTATTTTTCAATTCTACTAAATCATTATTTAAAAACAACTCTACAATCTAATATAATTTTGATAATAATATACATTTTTTTAACAATAATTTTTTTTAATAATTATTGTACACAACCAAAAGCGAAAGAAAAACTTAAAAGAATTTTACTTACACAAATCAGGATTGAATCCAATGTATAGTCATCCTCTTTGCATAAATGAATGGTAGCATTGAAATAAAATATAATATTAGATTTTAGGATCTAGGTTACAATATTGTATTATTTACTTTTAAGTTTAAAGTGCAAAATATGTATCACTAAGAACACAAGGCAGGGACTCGAGCTCTTTCAAAGCTCTTGTTATTAAAAACTTTCACTTTTAGATGCAAATTTCATTGAATGGTTGCAAATTAGAAGATGAAGTAAATTTGAGTCTTTTAGAATTTTCCATCTAGATTCTACATATATTTTTAAAAAATTTTAATTTTATTTAATTTTTTTATTTAATTATTTTTTCTCCCACGAAAAAATTTGTATGTTGTCAAAAATTTAAATTTTAAAGAGTGACACTATTTTTTACACACATAAGTTTTTTTCTACAGTAGATATCAATACATTTCTTTCAAATTTAGTATTTTAACATACATACCAAGCTCATGGAGGTGGTTTGATGTGTTTATCCTTTGTATTTGACATTTTATTACTGTTCAAAGTTGACCTAATGCTAATTTTGACATACATTATTTTTTATGCATATAACTTAATTTGTATTTGTCAAATTCCTAAACTTCTTTTTTGCATAGAAAGACTTCTCAAATATAGAGATTTTGGTTTTTTTTAGAAGTTTTATTCTCTTATTTATTATTTTCTCATGAGCTTCCAATACAAAAGTTATTTTCTGATAATAAACCCATTTTTGTTCGATGACCAAAAAAAATACCTAAACAACTAAAAATATATCAAATTCGTAGTCATTAGAAAACTTGTTAAAAGTACATGTGTCATGCCGAATGACATATCTTTAGAATTTCTTATGAACATTGTAATTGTGCTTGGAAGCCATGAAAACAATAGGATTCTTGTGGCCTCTCCAAAATCTTTCTAATTAGGTACTTTGAATAGACACTTACTTTCAATTGAAAATACTTTTCTACTTTCAATAGAAACCACATTTTTCTAGTTTTGATCGAAACTAAGAATCCAAATTAACAAGCAATAACATACTTTTTTGAGCTTTGATCAAAACTAACTATGTCATTTTGTTTTGATCGAAAGTAGTTTAAAAATTACTTTCTATCGAAAGTAAACCACTTTTAATTGAAACTACTTGACTAAAAAATTGTGATAGTACTTTTTTGGAGGAATTTCTTTCTCCAAAAAAGTGTAACCCACTATTGTGGGTTCACCCTTCTAGAAATTTCTAAAGAAATTATTTAAGCATGATTTAGAGATGAAAAATGTGTTTCAAAGTTTGAAGATTGGATGCATGAAAAGTTGAAAATAAATTAGGTAGAGCAACTGTGCAGTGTAGTGAAGTGAAGCAGTTGTTGTAGAATTATTGAAGGCCAGTCAAAAAGATGTGATATCATATTGAATAGAAGAGATCTACCATCGACATTCAAGTGCAAACCGATAGATTGGAACTAATACATTTTAATAGGTGTTTAAGGGTAAATCTCTTAATTGAGTTGTCCTAATAGGTTTATGTAAATATCTTAATAGAGTGCTCACACAATTGTGTTATTGATCATTTATTCAAAATAGATTGAATAAGTCTTTTAACCTCTTAAAGGATAGACCCCTCCCAAGGTAGATCATTAGAAATGATCAAACATTGTAGGCCTAACAAGCACACTTTATTGTTCTAGTAGCGAAGATTTTGTAAGTGTCATCCCCACCACAATTTTACCTCTACCTTGGAGAGTTTATGCGTTACCAAATCTTTGGGTCATGTGGCATCAGTTGTTTATGTGTTGTGAGTTTTATTCATGCAATGAGATATTAGATCTGATATTATATTTCACTAAAATTTTGATTTGGTATATGGTAATATTTAGATAAGGGTTTGTGGTGAAGTTATCATATATGATGGTTCGAAAAAATTACATTCAAGAAACTGTGGTGGGTCGGAAAAACCTCTTTCATTGAATCTTTATTAAACTAAGGAGATGTTTGAGCTATTTAGATTCTAGCCCTCATCAATATCATAAATAAGTCACAGAAATATATAAATCTTACCAACAAGTTCAACATATAGCTACTCTAATCATATTCGATGCCAAAAAAAAAGTCAGTTGGCATTCCAACTCAGCTGAAACCATCATCAATAACATCTCAACAATTTTCCCCACATATTGAACCTTTGCAGTTCTAAGAAGGAAACCTTTTCATTGAAGAAACTGGGATTGGTAGAACAACATCCCGAACCAAATTTGCCTATGAATGTGCTGCTCCAATTTCTGATCATTACAATCTAACATAAGCATACGTTTATCATTGACCATTAATCTTGCATAAACGCAAGTAAAGCACCCATTCAGAACTACTGATCAATTAAACTATAAAATAGAAAAACAAAACAAACTTCTACTGAAAGAATATTTCTTTCTAGAACACAAAGCAGTAAGAAAAAGTCTGATTGTAATCTAATGGGTTTTTTCGTTGCCGGGAAGTTTCTCCTTTATCTGATCTATCAAACCTCCCTTGTCTTTTTTCTCTTGATGCACCACTCCCCCGTCTGTCTTCTGTGATGGAATCATGTCAGTTATCTGTTGCATAATTCCTCCTTCGTTTTGTTTCGCATGATGTCCTGCTTCTCCTTTCTTTTCTCCTGGAATTTTGTCGATGATCTGCTGCATAACCCCGCCTTCATTTTGTTTCCCTTGATGTCCCACTTGACCTTCTTTCTTCTGTCCAGGAATCTTTTCCTTTATCTGTTCCATCAGACCTCCCTTTGAATCCGCCATGAATATGAAGTTTCAAGCTACAAAGTTGAAGCAAAAAAAGCTCGAATTTGCAGGTTAAAGAGTTATCAATATGTTTATGTGGGAATGAAGATTTATAGCGTTGCATTCGCTTTGAGGACCATGGATCGACGGTCCTTCCACTTTTTTCAAGCTGCCACGTAAATATAGTGTCGGTGACATTAATTTATTAAAATATGGGAGGATAAACATTTGGATAACATTCAATAAAAGTTTTTCTACCTACAGTTTGCTAAGATATTATTTTGTGTGGCGGAGAATACACCAGATCTGATAGACTTGACCAGATTAATAGATATTAGGGTAGTCAATCGTTATGACAGTTTATTCAGAAAAAGTGGAGATGTTTAAGTAGAAGCAAAAATATCTCGAATTTGCAGGTGAAAGTGTTATTACTAGTCTATATATAAAATAAGACGAGAGATATCCTTCTCGAGGCGTCTATTGCAGTGAGCGATATTATGAAAATAAGTGCCTTGAGAAGGATATCTCTAGGCTTATATATATATATAAGCTAGTAGCACTTGCGATGCAAATTGAAACACGTTATCTTTAAAATTATAATTCGTTATAGTTAATATATTATGAATTTTTTTAATTAATAAATATTTAATATTATTATGATTTAATAATTCACAAGAATAAATAATAAATATTATATACAATATTTTATGGTACATTATAGATTTTATACGCTGACTTCAAAAATATGCTTAGTCAAATAGAATCCCTTTGAAAAAATAAATAAATCGCCACCTATATAATTATGAATACACTGAATTTTATTTTATATTGAACTAATTAAAATTAAACTTTGGACTGAAATTAGAGTTTTCATTTGAATTAGTGTTTGCTTAAAGTTATATTCTTAAAGCTAGATTACTATTTGCAATAAAGAAAATGTCATAGTGGGACTTCTTAAAGGAAATCAAGAGTTAGAGAGTTATTAAGGCTTCAACTTCTATAATACATGGTTTGTGTATTATTCATTAAATTAAAGTCTAAAAAATTCTCTCATGTTTCTTTATCTCTCATCCTTCACATTATGCCTACCTCATGCCTTACCCTCAACCATCTGCAGCCCCTCACCCCGTCTCTCTCTCACTCGAACCTAAATTATCCTCTTTCTATATTTACCTCTATCTGTCCCCACACCCCCTTCTATCTTTCTTCCACCTCCCTTCCCCTCTAGCGACTGCTTCCCCCTAAATAACTTATATATCTTTACATCATGTCTCTTACTCTCACACACATCTCTCTTTCCCAAACATATAATGCATATATCTCCCCCCATAATTACTCCCTTTCCCTCTCTCCCCACCCTCTCAACATATCCTTTCCTATTTAACCCCCCCACCCCCATCCACCCACTTATCACTATTATCCTCTCTTCCTTCCTTCATTACCATGTCTATCTATCATATTTCCTAATTATTATATTTACCCCATCTCTCCCCTATTCCCTAGCCAATCTCTCTCTCTCTCTCTCTCTCTCTCTCTCTCTCTCTCTCTCTCTCTCCCTCCCTGCCTCCCTCTTCTCATCATGTCTCCATCTCTCTCTCTCTCTCTCTCTTCTCATCATGTCTCCATCTCTCTCTCTCCCTCCCTCCCTCCCTCCCTCCCTCTTCTCATCATGTCTTCATCTCTCTCCCTCCCTCCCTCCCTCCCTCTTCTCATCATGTCTCCATCTCTTTCGGACTATAATTGTCATCCATCTGCTAATTACCACATCCCTCTCTCTCTCTCTCTCTCTCTCTCTCTCTCTCGCTCTCTCTCTCTCTCTCTCTCTCGGTCCTAAATTATGCTCTTTCTATATTGACCTCTATCTCTCCCCAATCCCCGTTCTATCTTTCTTCCATCTCCCTGCCCCTCTAGTGATTGCTTCCCTCTAAATACCTTATATATCTTTACATCATGTCTCTTACTCTCTCTCCCACATCTCTCTTTCCCAAACATATAATACATATATCTCCCCTTATAATTACTTTGTTTCCCTCTCTCCCCACCCTCCTCTCAACATATCTTCTCCTATCTAACCCCCCCACCCCTGTCCACCCACTTATCACTATTATCCTCTCTTCCTTCCTTCATTACCATGTCCATCTATCAGATTCCCTAATTATTATATTTACCCCATCTCTCCCCTATTTCCTAGCCCATGTCTCTCAACCTCTAGGCACTCTCTCTCTCTCTCTCTCTCTCTCTCTCTCTCTCTCCTCATCATGTCTCCATCCCTTTTGGACTGTAATTTTCATCCATCCGCTAATTACCACCTCTCTCTCTCTCTCTCTCTCTCTCTCTCTCTCTCTCTCTCTCGGTCCTAAATTATCCTCTTTATATATTCACCTCTTATCTCTCCTAACTCCTCGTTCTATCTTTCTTCCATCTACCTACCCCTCTAGCAATTGCTTCCCCCTAAATACCTTATATATCTTTACATCATCTCTCTTACTCTCTCTCACACATAGATCTCTTTCCCAAACATATAATACATATATCTCTCACCATAATTACTCTCTTTCCCTCTCTCTCCACCCTCCTCTCAACATATCTTCTCCTATTTAACCCCACCACCCCCATCCACCCATTTATCACTATTATCCTCTCTTCCTTCCTTCATTACCATGTCCATCTATCATATTCCATAATTATTATATTTACCCCATCTCTCCCCTATTCCCTAGCCCATCGCTCTCTCTCTCTCTCTCTCTCTCTCTCTCTCCCTCCCAAATTCCTCACCTTATCACCATTTCCATCCATTTAATGACCTGATTATTCTCTTTCTCTCTACCTAATCACATTCCCCTTAGACATTATCTCTTTCTACCTCATACCTTCCTACATTTCTCCCTTTTTCCTGTTTCCACCCCTCCTTAACATATCCTCTCCTTTATTACCATTTATCTCTACATCATGTCTTTGCTTCCGTACCTCCTTAATCACTTCAAGTCTGATGTCCCTCCTATCACAATCCCTTACCCCTATTTACCCTCTATATCTACCCCTAAGTGTCAGTGATGCATTTGCACTGACTGAAAAGACTCTCTCTCTCTCTCTCTCTCTCTCTCTCTCTCTCTCTCTCTCTCTCTCTCTCTCTCTCTCTCTCTCGGTCCTAAATTATTCTTTTTCTATATTCACCTCTATCTCTCCCCACTCCCTGTTCTATCTTTCTTCCATCTCCCTGCCTCTTTAGGGATTGCTTCCCCCTAAATACCTTATATATCTTTACATCATGTCTCTTACTCTCTCTCACACATCTCTCTTTCCCAAACATATAATACATATATCTTCCCTCATAATTACTCTCTTTCCCTCTCTCCCCACCCTCCTCTCAACATATCTTCTCCTATTTAACCCCGCCAACCCTCGTCCACCCACTTATCACTATTATCCTCTCTTCCTTCATTCATTACCATGTCCATCTATCATATTCCCTAATTAATATATTTACCCCATCTCTCTCTCTCTCTCTCTCTCTCTCTCTCTCTCTCTCTCTCTCCCCCCCCCCCCCTCCCAAATTCCTCACCCCATCACCGTTTCCATCCATTCAATGACCTGATTATTCTTATTCTCTCTAACTAATCACTCTCCCCTTTGACATTGTCTCTTTCTACCTCATACCTTCCTACATTTCTCCCTTTGTCCTATTTCCACCCCTACTTACCATATACTCTCCTTTATTACCATTTATCTCTACATCATGTCTTTGCCTCCCTGCCTCCTTAATCTCTTTAAGTTTCTTCTCCCTCCTATCACAATCTCTTACCCCTATTTACCCTCTATATCTACCCCTAAGTGTCAATGATGCATTCACGTTGACTGAAAAGACTCTCTCTCTCTCTCTCTCTCTCTCTCTCTCTCTCTCTCTCTCTCTCTCTCTCTCTCTCTCTCCCCCCCCCCCCCCTCTCCCCCTCTCTCCCTCTCTCTCTCTCCCTCTCCCTCGCAAATTCCTCATCCCATCACCATTTCCATCTATTCAATGACCTAATTATTCTCTTTCTCTCTACCTAATCACTCTCCCCTTCGACATTGTCTCTTTCTACCTCATACCTTCCTACATTTCTTCCTTTATCCTATTTCCACCCCTACTTACCATATCCTCTCCTTTATTACCATTTATCTCTACATAATCTCTTTGCGTCCCTACCTCCTTAATCTCTTTAAGTCTCCTCTCCCTCCTGTCATAATCTCTTACCCCGATTTACCCTCTATAACTACCCCTAAGTGTCAATGGTGCATTCACACTAACTGAAAAGACTCTCTCTCTCTCTCTCTCTCTCTCTCTCTCTCTCTCTCTCTCTCTCTCTCACCCTCTTTTGATCATTTCTCCATCTCTTTTGGACCATAATTGTCATCCATCCCCTAATTACCACATCTCTCTCTCTCTCTCTCTCTCTCTCTCTCTCTCTCTCTCTCTCTCTCTCTCTCTCTCTCTCTCTCTCTCTCTCTCTACCTCCCAAATTCCTCATCCCACCACCATTTCCATCCATTCAATGACCTAATTATTCTCTTTCTTTCTACCTAATCACTCCCCCCTTCAACATTGTGTCTTTCTACTTGACACCTTCCTACATTTCTCCCTTTGTCCTATTTCCACCCCTAGTTACCATAACCTCTCCTTTATTACCATTTATCTCTACACCATCTCTCTACCTCCCTACCTCCTTAATCTCTTTAAGTCTCCTCTCCCTGCTATCAAAATTTCTTACCCCTATTTACCCTCTATATCTACCTCTAAGTGTCAGTGATGCATTCACACTTAATGAAATGACCCTCTCTCTCTCTCTCTCTCTCTCTCTCTCTCTCTCTCTCTCTCTCTCTCTCTCTCTTCAATGTTTTTGAATGGACAAACACACAAACACATATCTCTCACACACAAATAGACAAACGCATACACACACATATATCTGCAAGGGTAGTGTTCAACTTGGTATGTAGTGTTAATTTAAATTTAGAAGGATTGAGGTTAGGAAGCTGTGTTTTTAGGAATCATAATTTATTGGATTTGTGATAAATGGTAAGATGGTTACATATAGAATTAGTTTAACATGAGGGCTCAATTTGGCTTGATGTTTTAAGGAGACTTAGGGTTAGAAATTATTGATGCAATTTTAGGATTAGTGTTAAATTTAGTTTAATTTAATGTTAGGTTTAATGTTATATTACAATTTGATTAAAGGTTTAAATTAAATTAAATTAAATGTATGTGAAGACATATGTATGTAAACTAAATATACACTATACATATGTATATTTTACATATCACATATTTACATGTATGTGTATCTCTCTCTCTCTCTCTCTCTCAGTATTATGGTTATGGATATGATTTATATTAGAATTTAAATAAAGGTAAGTGTTAGGATTAGGGTTCAACATTTAGGTTTATCATTTAAATTTTAAGTTTGAAATTAGAGTTTAACATTTATTATTACTATTAATATTAGGTTTTATTATTTATGTTATGTTACATAATTTTCTATTAGGGCTTACCACTTAGGATTATGGTTAATAAAATTATTGAAAAATTAAAAATTGAATAATCACACCATGATAACTAATTATGCGGTGCTATCTAAAAACCAAGTGTCAAAAGATCTTTTGCTCATTGAAAAAATCTCAATAATGGCAGTTGAGGTCTCTGCAACGAAGACTTGTAATTCATTAAAACAAACCAGAGACTGCCAAATTCTGACAAATGACCTTGCTGAATTTTCTAGACAATTTTGTGCCAATTTACTGTGAATTGATGTAGAACGGTGTGAAAATGGCGAAATGCAATGAGGTCATCAAACGTTTCAATTTTAAAAAAATTGCAAATATCGCTCATGAATAAAAATAATAAAACCTGTGAATTATGGAAACCCAAAATGGGATCTTGTGAATCAAGAACTATTTGGAAATGGTCTCGTGGTTCTCAATGGTGATAAATGAGCGCATCAATGGCAGATCATAAATCCATCTTTCCACACTGTTAAGCTCAAGGATATGTCTTCTTGCATGATAGAGAGCAGCACCCATATACTTCAGAAATGGGAGAAATTAGTAGAAAATGGTGATAAAGAAGTAGACATAGCTCAGGAACTTAAGGCTCTAACTTTAGACATCATTGCTCGCACAATATTTGGCAGTAGTTATTTCCAAGGAAAGCATATTTTTGACTTGTTCGCTAAGAAAATGTCCTTGGCCTACTAGGATTATGAAAACGAAATAGAGAACATTGGAGACTCAACAAAACTATTAAATGCACTCTGAAGGATCTTATTATCAATCGACATGGCAGGTAATGATGTGGAGGAATTCTTTGTCATTTTGAAATGAATCGAGGCAAAAAAGGAGGAGCTTAGCTATATTTCCATGGTGGACAAGAAGAAACCCTTTCTTGCTTTAGTTGTCGAGGTGGTCACTTTGAAGCCTCCTTGGTGGTTGTTGTTCAAGTAGGAGGATTTCTACAGTAGCAATGGTAATCGATCCAGTGATCTCATTTAGGCCTTTGCATCTATGGGCACCAATACGAACTTCAAACAAGGGAAGTAGCTTAAAGACGATGATGATAATAAGAAGCGATTTGTTTCTTTGAAGCAGAATAATAATGACGAGGAGGGTACTGAGAGGTTGGATCTCTTGTGCATGTTAACGCTACCTTTCACGCCATCCATGGAGTAACTCTTGGTGTATCCAGAATTTGGAATAATGGATTAATTAAAGCCATTTATAAACCGAAAAGAATATATAACAAGGGCTCTGTTGGAGCTAGAGTCCCTGCCTCTTGATTTGATAATGAAATAGTAAGTGATTGATTTGAAGTTAGCAGTTATGAAAAAATGAAATAAATGAGTATTAAATTTTTAAAGAAAATAAAGAATGTAAAAAATTATATTTAAATATTATAAATTTAAAAGATAAAAATTCTTTTAAAAATAATATTTAGCTTAATATCAAAATTTATTAAATAACATTAAATATTTTATTTTAATTTTGAGCTATTTATTTTATTTTCATATATAGTAGTTTTTAAGAAAAAAAAAATTAATTAAGTTCAAATTATGAGAAAAAAATTACTTATAAATAATTACGTATGTTGAAAAAAAAAAGTGGTCACAATTTAATGCAAAAAATTATTATATAAAATTTATGAATAAAATCACTTTAAATAAAATTTTATAAAAATTAAGAATATTATATTTTGTACTAGTTTATTCTATTAAAACAATTTATCAATTTTTTAGGTTCATGGTGTATATAATTTGGTTTGTTAAGGTAAAATAAAGATGTAGAATACAAATAGATGAGTATAGTAAGTTAATAACAAAGTTTTAAAAGAGAGATGAAAGAATATGACCATTATATCACATAACACTTTTAGAATCTTATTTTCAATTTTTGTTCTTAAATATGAAATATTTTTTTATAATCTTATTACTTTCATACAATTTTGCTTGTTGCATTTGCTCATTGTACTATAATAGATCATATTTAAAGAAGATACAATTTTTTTTTTTGAATTGTTGATTGATTGGTCATGCTAGGTAAAGTTTGTAATTGCATTTTGGTACAATGGTGCATTTATGTTGAATACATCAGTCCAATTTGATAAAGATAAACCTTTTATGTAGGGGAAAGTAACTCAGTAGCAGTGCAGGCCACTACAATCGTACATGGAAAGTAGATTTGAACTCCAAATTTGTAGAATAAATGCTAACACTAAGCTTGGCTTAGAGGATGAATATGAGCATGCCTGAGGTGTAACATAAGGTGGAAGTCAAAGTGTTCAATAGATAGTAATACTCCGCAAAAGAACTCTACATATAAGGACAAGAAGCTTAATACCGAAAAAGCCAAGAGGCTAGAGCGAGGTTCTGGGTGGAAATTGTAGGCTACCGAGTTTATCAGCACGGTACAGACATTGCAACTCCTATAGAAAATAATTAACATTAAAGGGTACGAGGGAGAGGTAAAAGCTCAACTTTTAATCCCAAAATGAAACACACATATAGGCACAAAATGTTGGGATGTACAAATCAAATACTCAAACCAAAACATTGGCCACAGTCCAGGCATAGACAATGAAAACTAAATCCTCAAACCAAAACAGAGACATAGACAATCAAAGCTCTATAGAGGAATCCCTCTCATAGTCATCAAAAGACAACTATTTAAGGTAAATGAGTCCACCGGTAGGTACGGGGTCTTGAGTTCTGTACAAATATGTGACAACAATGGGAATTTTGTTTGGAAGACAAACTACTAGCAGCAACATAGTTGCAAATAAATCCAAATTACATTCCTAAAAAGAATAACCAGAACAAGAACAATTAGTACAACATATAACCCAGATGGCCAAATGATGACTTCAATATGAAAATTATAAATATAACCAATTAATTTGGAGCCTGTAAGTCTAGCAAGATTTCAAAAATAATCAAACAAAAATGGAAACATATTTAAAAAGTTGTTTAAAAATATCATAGCTGAACACTCATGCGGTGACAGATACACAATGTGTATACGTACAACTTGTCTTTCTCCAGCGGTGTGTAGGCAACAATTCTGCAATTTTCTTAAAAGCCCACAGCTATGGATCACATGACACCCTTTTTGTTGCAATTTACGTTGACAGTATTGGACTTTTGTGCGTTCAAAACACGGGGAAGAACGATGTGCGTTGTGGATGGAGAATAGGCTCCAGCCGAGGAAATGATGGCGATGCGATAGATAAGAAACAAACTACTGATTATGAGTGCTTCCATGAGTCAACATGGGACTCTCATTATTCGTGTCGTCCATCGTCATCTTCCTCTCCGACGACCACCAATGAAACATAGGGTAAATCTAAAACTCAAAAAATCCTAAATATTTTTCCACTCCAATAGCAATCAACAAGTCTTTACAACTGTAGCCAAGAATTTCAACATCCAAACTGCAACTTCACAATAGCCATACATATACCAAAGAAATTATGAGTCGACATTCTAATTTCTAGAAAGAAAAAGGAAAAAAATTAATGCACCTCCAAGGGAAAGACAAACATATTTAGATTTTTCTCAGAGGGTGAAATATCAACGAATTCCATCTACCAAACATCAAATTTTGAGCACCCACAAAACGAATTACCAACAAAACCTCTCAAATTATGCAGACCAAATATCTTAGACCAAATCTTCTTACCAAAATCGGGAAAAGAAGTGTATAAAGTGAAACCCAAGAACTTTGCTTTTTGACTACCTCTCTGCCATGGTAGCAATAGAGAGTGGTCTGGGTTGGAACCACGGTTCTGCCATTGACCTAATGTGGAACTGAACAAATCCCCACTGGTGCCATTAGACTTTGAAATAACGATGGAGAGACCTGCATCAGTTAACAAAGGATTTGAAGGGCCCTTGTATCTCCTGCACCATGGTCCAAAACTAAACTACAGACCCAAGACATTATCTCTCGGAAAGACATCATGCGTTGAACATGGACATGGACACAAAAACACCTTTCCATTACAGTTAAGGAGTCGCAGACGCCAAAAATAACCAAACCCCAATATAATATATTTGAGGTTCTACTCTCTACACCTAAAAATCTTCCCTGAACCAGCAAATTTTAAAGTCGACGCTAGGAATTTGGTGGCCAAAATACTGTTGGACGAGGGGAAGAAGTGAATAATTTAGAGTCTTGGCGAGTCAAACAGTTGACCATGGAGAACACGGAGGTTAAGACACCAAAAAAGGATACAGAGGTGGAAGGCTCACCAAAAATTGTTTCTGTCGAGCTGCCAGCGCCTCGAGGATGGAAGAAACTGTATAGGAAAATGGAAACACCAACCTCAGACGTCACTCTGTATTTCTAAAATATATTCCAAAGGCCATGAACTAAACATATCAGGATGTTAAATCAAAAAACAAACATAATACCATTTATCCCTCCATTACATTGCAGGAAAAAGATACAAGTTAAAACCATTTGTACAGCGTATAATATAAACCATTTTTTCTAAACCATTACCTCTACTGCTCTACTTTTGCTGACTCTTTTCGTTCTCTGTCCTCCAAAAACAATATTCTAGAAACATACAAAAACTTAAATCCTTGCTCATATTTATAAATGTATTCCTCACTTTTAGCAACATATTAATCCCCATCAAGTTGATGGTTGGAGATGAACCACTAAGTATAAATATTCAGATGTTTAATGCTAAACATTTGGGAATGGCATTAATATTTTGGTATCTTTGCCAAAAGAATAGTAATAGGATAAATTAGTCGTTCAGATTTTGAATGCTAAATTTTAGAAAATGCTCTCTTTCATTTAAATCATAAACAATAATATTAATTGATTTTTCTTTTTAAATTCTTTAAAACCACTAGGAAAATTTGCAATAATCAATTTAAAAATAGCATTCAAATATAGAAATATGTATTTTGAAACTAAAAATTTAACATTCATTAAAGTTTTGGCATCTTTCCAAAAAAATACTAATACCATAAATTGAGCAAAACTAGAGTCTCCTGCCTATAAGGCAGGGACTAATAATTTGTAAATGTAGAGATGTATAATAATTTTTTGAACAATAATGTTAATTTGAACAGCAAGCTGCACATCAAATTTTTTTAAAATGCTAAATTATTTACATTGACGAATGCTCTCACTATAGAGAGCCTCTCAACTTAAGAATGGTTATGTGGGAACGAAGATTTATAGCGCTGCATTAGGTTTGAGGACTTTGGATCGACGGTCCTTCCACTTTCTTCAAGCTGCCACGTAAATATAGTGTCGGTTACATTAATTTCTTAAATTATGAGAGGATAAACATTTCGATAAAATTCAATTGAGTTTTTCTATCTGCAGTTTGCTAAGATATTATTTTGTGCGGCGGAGAATACACCAGATATGATAGCCTTGACCAGATTAATAGATATTATAGTAGTGAGTCGTTACGACGATTTATTGAGAAGTGGAGATATTTAGTTAGATATTTTGAGGAAGGTTTGAGTGCTGTCGACCAGTTTCTGCGGAACCATCGAAATACGTGTCGATTAGTTGTGGAATAAATAATGGATGGGATGTGAGAGCACTAGAGTCGAGCAGGTTCCGTCGAAGCTTACGTAGATATTTGGTACTTCTCAATGTGGTTGTTGCTTTTTTCTTGCGGAATGTTTTAAAACCGTACATGTGATTGAACCTGAGATATTTATCTAATTTCATTGAGAATATTTGAAAATTATTATTTATTTATTTACAAGTAATTCATTCATGTGTTTCAGGTGTAAAACAATGAATAATAAGTCCTAAAAAAAACTATTTTCATATTTATATTGTAAACTTAAATACATTTATGTCGAAGATGTTTATTATTTGTTGAGATGTTCAATCTGACTTCTTTGATCAATTGTTTACATTTCTCTCTAGCCATGGATGACCATTGAACTCATCATGTCTATTAATTTATTTTTGTCTTATGAGAGACAACTATATCCATGTGAGATGCCCTACTAAACGCAAGGCTCGTGAGTTTTCTTTAAAAATATTGAGGAAAAATCCTTTGCATGAATTTGTTGATGAAAACATCAAACGTACAATATCAACGCTAGAGGAATTTTTGAATTTGAGTTTATGTGCACCCTGCAGCTTACTAAAGATCCTTGTGATTTGATGGCTCATTATTACTTGTCCTTAGGAGTAGTAAAGGAACATGCACACAAATTAATGGCTCATTCTTTAAGTTCTTACCATGATAAAAATAAAAATAAAAATTTAGTATGTTTTATCAAAAGGTTTCCATGATATATAAATGTATCATAGATGATTGTGTGAATTTTTATGGCCCAACTATTCTTGGGAAAACGGGGGCAAGAACTACTCAACTATGTGCTCATCTGATGTAGTACAAGGCATGTGTATCCCCAAAGGAGATGATCTAGCCCGGATAAATAACTAAGCAGTGGATTATAAACAATAAAACAAAGATTTAGATACAAAACAACGACAATTCTCATAATAGAATTATAAGATTTACATCCAACATGCCCGGTTGTAAGGCCTTCTGAAATATGATCAAATGCAAAGAAATTATAATAATTTTGCAAGACCTCACAAGATCCAAACTCTAACTAGCCTAGATCCATGCAATTTGGAAGAAAACCCTAAGAAGAATCTAAACTTTTTCTCCCAAGCCACCAAGCACCCTTCTTGTTACGCAAGCCCATACTTAGCTACTAGCTCTTTCAAACTTCGCTCCTTTCAGCTACTCCATGGTGAACTAAATGATAATTACTCTAGATATTAGAAGACCTTCTACTTATACTAAACTAAGCCACAAGTTAATTTGGAAACATACATTAAATACATGAAATAACTAAATACTTGGGACATGCCCTAAGTTTCCGATGCATAACTAACTCAAATGACAACATAAAAGTATGCACCTTTAGGCATAGATCTATTAGAATATATAGTCCACGAATATAACTAAGAGAGCAGGGGGAGGGGGGGGTGTTGAACTAGTTTTTCAACTAGTATCACAATTATCGACCTTATTAAACTTTAACCATATGAGCAATATAATCAAAAACCACAATAGGATACTCTTGTTGGAAATATTCAAGACTATGCTAGGTTACTGAGAGGCAAGGGGTGAATCAATAACCTTAAAAACTTTATCAATTACAGATCTTAATTGTAGTAATCCAATTACCATTTAGCTTATCATATCTGATCTAATTGCATGCATAATAAACTAGAAACATAAAACATTCATAACACTTGAACACAATGATTTGGTGACCCAGAAAGCTCCCAAATAGAAAGTAAAATTGGGGTGGGGATGATACCCACAATACTACAATACTATAGCATAAAGTTGGCCTGTTAAGGCTTACAATGATCACTTATGATAATCTTCCCTATTAGGAGCAATTAGGACTGCTAGGTCCACCTTGTTAGAGGTTTTACAAAAAAGCCAATGAAGTATGCATTCTATTAAGAGATTTAAGAAAGACTGTTAAGTCTACCTTGTGAAAGGATTTTGACTAATTCGCCTATTAGGATGAAACAATAGATCTCTGACTTACAATTGGATTGCTGATAGAGACTCCTTGATTGTAGTGATCACCTTTTTGTGATGAATATGTCTCTGTTGCTTCTCTTTTGATATGGCCTTCACAATTTACTCTATCTATTTCTTAGCTTCAATTATTCACATTTGCATTCTTACATGGTCATCATCTTGCATATGGATGTTATACAATACATTACATATATATTCTAATCCAAATTACAAAATTACAAAGTCGGCCATCATACAGGTTAACACCAATATTACAAAGTCAGCCCAAATGAAAACACTTGGGTTTTGAAGACAAACTTGGTGAAGTTCTAATACTTGACACCCACTATCATTACTTAGCATCATCATGCACTCAGTGGATGTAGAGGCTCGGTGCATACTAATCACTTCAAGGTAGTCTTGAACTTGGTCTGGATTGGTGACTTGGTAGATACTATGTAACTCAGCATAAACTGAGTTACTCAGTAAACACATAAGCTTGGTTTATACTAGCTTTGCATTACATTAACTACAAACTAAGTAGAAACTACAATGCTCGGGTTGAACTACTAGACTAAATCAGCTCAATTTGAACTACTGGGCTTCACACCAACTGAATACACTTGGTAACCACTAAAATGCTCAGTAGTAACTGTAAAGCTCAATGGCTACTGAATTACATGGCAAACACTATAGACTATTGAATGAGCTCAATAGCCATACAACATGTGAATAAGTGTGTGTCACTAATAAAAAAATTCACTGATATGTCAGCAATTTCCCCCTTTAGGATTAGTGACAAAAACACTTATCAGCCAAAATCTTATATACATCACCATGTGATACTAGCTTGGTAGAATATACGATTTTGAGATTTTTCAAAATTTATCTTTGTAAAGTTTACTATACATCATTTATTATATACATTCTCCTCATACCATGTTTCTCACCCATGCTATGTGTTTCTATATATAGCATACTATGTGTCTCAACAATAAGCTCCCCCTTTTTGACAATAATGCCAGAGATTTATTCAGAACTTATCTACATGGAGACACCAAAATGAGATTTAAAAAATTAGAATTTACCTTAAGAATAAGTGCCAGCATTTTATCCCAATTCTCTTATAAAATCTTGCATGTATGTAGAGCAATTTGTACTTCTACAGAGAGTTCTATCATGTGATCTACAATAGAGAAGTTACTGTAATGGATTAAGGTTTTTGAGTAAACAATACGTTTCTACATTGTATCCATGATAGGAAGGATCATATTCTGAATATCAATCAGTGTTGACTAGATCCTTACTTCTTCTCTTAATAACTCTTCCTACATGTCTGACAAAAATCTAATCTTCATTTGATGTGCAGAGCTTGAACTATGATCAAGTTGCAACTTCTGAGATCCTCATCGATTGAACTATGGTTAGTTTTCCCTTTATTTCCTTTATGAACTTGAAAACATCACACAACTTCACAAAAATTGATGTCACATTTGTGCAAGAGGTCTCAAGATTGATCAAAATTGATTTAAGCTCAACTTGTTGAATAGCAATTTGCTAAGCAATGTGCTCCGGTACTTTATTATCAAATTTCTTTTCAGCTTTATCAGTTAGCTTGTCTTGTCCACTAGAGTTCTCATTGAAATTTTGGACTATTTCTGCTAATTGTAACAAAATAGGTTGAGAGGTATCAACCTCAATTGCTATAGCCTCAGACAAAATATTTTTAGCATCATCAATAATCTTATACTCTCTGTCTCTTTCTTCTCTTAATTTTTGCTAATTTTCCTTTTTCTAGAGAATTTTGCCAAACTCATGCATTTTATCTATAGAAAGATTATGAGTAGCCCCTTTAGGGATTTCTATTTCCTCATCTAAGTCTATGTCATCCTCTATGTCCTTTCCTTTACTTAAAAATGTTTTACTTGGTTGAGCCTTAGGTTCAACTGCCCTTGTACTTAATGCTTTTGTGTCTGGAATGAAAATAATAGTTGATATACTAGGACTTGCAGCGAAAATTGATATAGTACTAACCGATGGAATACTAATAGGAATGCTTGATGAATCCAAAACTGAAGAAGTCATAACTAAAGTATCCAAAACTGAAGTAGACAAAACCATAGTATCCAAAATTGAAGTACTTACTAGTAAAGAGCTCAAAATTGTAGAAGACATTGTATTCATGACTGATGACTCGGTAGCTAAAGAAGAGAGAGGTTGAAACTCGGTAGATGAAGTGGAAGTCACTTTTGTTAATGATACATTGAGTTGAATGGGAGCGAAGAGTGATTGGACATTTGAAGTCTCTGTTGTTGTCACAATCAAACTTGCGGAAGCTCTCTCCTAGCTTGATGTAGCTACTGGTTTACATGGAGAGTGAGGAAGTGAGACAATGACTACAGCTATTATCTTCATTGGGCCAGTCTCCTCACCTTCTTCTTTATCTTCCTTGTAGCATCCTACTCTTTATCTTCTTCATCTTCCTCATTGTAGGCCCAGTATAAGTTTCTTCTTCATCATTATCACTGTCATCATCATCATCTTTTATTTCCACTAGTTGCTCACTTGGCTTGTGAAGATGATAGACATTTTTTCCAAGTGTTTGTGGTATTCTTAACCACATGCTCTATATCTTTGATCAAAATTAAACATGTATTAAATCTAAGAGTCATTTTATCTACATTTTTCTTCAAAGACTCTTTTACCTTAGCATTTGTCATGCTCGGTAGCAATTGCCTCAAGGTTTTTGCATAAATGTCTTTTTCTATTTGCATTGCAAAGTCCCATATTGGCTTTATTTTCTCTAACAATTCATTAGAGATCTGAGAGTTGATTTAATCTGGTGAATACTTCCATTTTCCCATTCTGGTCAACACCAGTTCTTCAACCTATTTCTTCTCTACCTCTTTCCTTGCTTCATACTTCAAATATTTGAAGTTTGTTATACCTACACCTTCAATTTTTTTTAAACTTTTCTTGTAAGGTGGGAGGAGGTTTCCTAAGGACAATATCACTTCCTTTCTTCCTAGACCTCCTTGTGAAGACTACAGTGGACGTATTAGGTGGCTTGGTGATGATCGCCTTGCCTTTCTTATTCATAGGTTCTTCTTCCTTTTCTAATTCCTCTTCATCCTCTACCTCTTCTACATCTTCTCCTTTGCCTTTAGTTAACATGAGAGGTGTGCTAGATTTTAGTTTAGCTATCCTCCTCTAACCCTTGTTAACTGCCTGAGGGAGTTTTATCTCCAGTTCTATCCTTGCCTTGGCTTCATCATAGGATCCAAAGTATGATGCCTTTGGATCAACAAGTTCATAAACTAGAGCTTCAATAATATCCTTTGCTTCATCAATATTTACCTCATAAGGAAGAGGCTTTACCCATACAATTCTGAGCTTCACTGCCTGGATGTAAACTCTATCACAACCTACCATAAAGCATACATCATCCTTGTAATATTCAACTAACTTCTTAGGTATCTTGAACCTATTATTCATTTTCTCTTTGAACACTTTGAAGTAGTTGTCCATAATGCTAACATAATTCTCTCCCATTTTTGCAATTTATTCATTTATCTGGTATAATACATGCACGTCTTTTCTCTGTACTACTGTGCCTTTTGAAGGGAAGAACTTCTGAACATAAAAGGAAAAACATGTCAAGAGTGAATCAAATTTACAAGGGTTGTTCTTGGATGTCCTGATACTTTCCATGTTTTTGTTGAGTTTCTTCAACAATAGATCTGCCAAGTCATAAGATAGATTTTTTTTCACCACTTTATAAGCCAAGTCCACAGCTTCATAGGATACACTGTTGAGATGACTCGAAATATATATCTTATGTGCTATGACTTGAATCCAAAATTTAAACTCTACATCAGTTACACTGCTAATTTTCATTCCTCTACCATTCCACTTTGCTAGGGTTTTCTTTTCCAATTTGGCCTGACCTAAGGTTTTAGTCATTTTGGCTTTATTGAGCATGGGGAGGCCGGTGATGTGATGAATCATTTTTTTGGTAATCATGTCTAGTTGCTCAAGCCATAGTTGACAATTATGCACCCAACTTAGAATTTATCTAATCCATTTAATTTGAAAACCTTGAGGCATGTGGGGAATATGCATTAAACCTTTGTCTTCCAAATGCTTATGCTCAGGTTTAAGAATTCCATTAACACACAATTCACTTAGGGCATCACCCATTTCTAGGGTACCAATCTTTTGAATAGAGCACTTGAAATGAGTATGAATATTGTTAATAAGGGGTACCTTTGGAGGAATTTTCCATTGAGCTCCACTTGAGTCAAGGGTTTCTACAATCACAGGCACAAGTTTGAAATCTAGCGCTTTCCACTCGACTCCCCGAACCAATATCTCACACCCTTTATTCACTTTGTCACTGGTTGATGCCATTGTACTTAGTAAACTATGAGAAACCTTGTTAATTTTCTAAAAATTCACTTAAGGTCACTTGATCACATTGTAAATTGCTTCTTCGCAATAACACTTAGATTTCATTGTGAGAAATGAATTTGATTTCATGCTTTTTGTTAAAGTTTTGCCATTAATGCTCAGTAAAAAGGTAGCTAAGTTAGCATCGTGCTTGACATCATGCTTGATAGCTTATTATCCACTATTCTATTGATTAATTGGTGAAGGTATTGTGACTCGGTAACCATGTGTGTCTTGTTACTTCCAACCTTGCTCGATAGAGTCCATGACCCAACCTTACTTGGTAGAGCAGGTAACTTGGTGATAACTAATATCGATCTTCCTCAGTGATCCTTTTGTATATTGAATACTTGATTTGGATCTTTGTCAGCTTTCAATTGGAATTTTTTGAATGTGATATTGATAAAGGAGTTCCTACTCTCATTTGGAAACCTAGCTAGAAATGGTGGAATAACCCACTTCTTGAGTGACATTACCCTCATTACTTCAACTAGTATCCTTAGTAGATTTAGGAATCCATTGCTGCCTCATTTTCTTTGGAATGCTATCTACTTTTGCCTTCTTTCCATCTTCAATTTTACCTTCGTTCATGTAATTTTTGGCTAGATGACCATGTTCAGTACAAGTGAAACATCTTATGGTGGTATCTCTTCTCCTCCTATGATGTTTAACACAATTTGTACCAATGTGTCCATATTCTCCACAATAGTGACATCTACACACAGTGTTTTAGTCCCAATCGAATATTGCTTTCATAATTTTCTCTACTGGATTGAATGACTTAGTTCTACATTATGAAGTTCTACATTATGATTCCTTGTGACCTTGTTTCTTGCATTTGTGATACTTGCCCTCAAATTTTGGTTTCTCTTTACATTCATTAGCTCTGTGACCGTGCTATCTACAATTGTAGCATTTTCCATTAAATTTTGCTTTACCATTACTCCAACATTTGTTTGATATATGACCTAACTTACCACAATGATTCCAAGTAGGTATTTGATTCCTTTGAGCACCTTGTTCGAAGGATTCACCTTCTTTGTATCCAATTCTTGCTTTTCCTTTTTTCCTATAGAGGTTTTTCTCTTTGAGTTGAACCATGTCTTCTTGAGATTTCATCATTCTTTCATTGATTTACTTTTTAGTATTTAGGTCATTTTTCAATCTATCACTGATTTTGTTTTTAGATCTCAGCTCATTTCTTATTCTTTCATTGATTTGTCTTTACAAATTTAGATCATTCCTTAATCTTTCATTGATCTATCTTTGGCTCATGATTTCCTCATTTGCATTGGAGATTTGATCCATAAGATCTGCATGCTGAAGGGATTGGTTCTGGAGTTCATTGTTTCTTCCATCCATTTCTTCTTCTATCTTGTTTCTTTGTTCCAAGATTTTACCCAACCTTACTGACTGAATTTATTGTTCTTTTTTCAATTTCCTTACTTCTTCTTGCAAGGAACCATTCTTCTCTAGGATTTATTTGATTGCATTATTTGCTTCATCTAAACTGCTTGAAGGGAAAACATCTTCAAATCTCTCTTCAATGTAGAGATAGTCATTCATCTGATTTGCAAATTTGTTTCTTCTTTTTAGGGATTGGGAAAGTTGCTCCTTAGCTTTCTTGAGTTGTACAATGGCCATTTCCAGATCCAACTTTTCATTGTCAATTGCCTTATCAAGTCTGGATATCTCCATTATCCTTGAACTTTTCTCAAGTTGTTAAACTTTTCCTGAGAACCACAAAGCTGTGATACCAATTTTTTGAAATATTCAAGACTATGCTAGATTACTGAGAGGGGAGGGGTGAATCAGTAACCTTAAAAACTTTTGTCAATTACAGAGCTTAATTGTAGTAATCTAATTACCATTTAGCTTATCATATCTGATCTAATTGCATGCATAACAAACCAGAAACATAAAACATTCATAAACACTTGAACACAATGATTTGGTGACCTAAAAACCTTCCAAATAGAAAGTAAAACTGGGGTGGGGATGATACCAAAAAAAATTCAATACTGGAGGATACAATTGGCCTGTTAAGGCTTACAATGATCACTTCTGATGATCTGCCCTATTGGGAGCAATTGGGACTACTAGGTTCACCTTTTTAGAGGTTTTACAAACACACAATGAAGTATGCACTCTATTAAGAGATTTAAGAAAGACCATAAAGTCTACCTTGTGAAAGGATTTTAACTGATTCACTCGTTAGGATGAAATAGTAGATCTTTGACATACAATTAGATTGCTAATAGAGATTCTTTGATTGTATTGATCACCTTTCTATGATGAATATGTCTCTATTGCTCCTCTTTTCATATGGCCTTCACAATTTACTCTTTATCTACTACTTAGCTTCAATTATTCACATTCACATTCTTACATGCTCATTATGTTTCATATGGATGTTATATAATACATTACATATATATACGAATCCAATTACAAAATTACAAAGTTAGCCATCATATAGGTTAACACCAATATTACAAAGTCATCCCAAATGAAGACACTTGGGTTCTGAAGATTGACTTGGTGAAGTTCTGATACTCGGCACCGACTATCATTACTTAGCATCGTTGTGCACTTAGTAGATTTAGAGGCTTAGTCTATAATAATCACTTCAAGGTAGTCTTGAACTCGGTCTACATTGGTGACTCGGTAGATACTATGTAACTTGGCATAAAATGGGTTACTCAGTAAAAACATAAGCTCGATTTACACTAGCTTCACATTACATGAACTATGAACTTGGTAGAAACTACAATGCTCAAGTTGAACTACTAGACTAAATCAGCTTGGTTTGAACTACTAGGCTTCACACCAACTGAATACACTTGGTAACCACTGAAATGCTTGGTAGAAATTGTAGAGCTTGGTGGCTACTAAATTACATGGAAAACACTATATATTGTTCAATGAGCTCTGTAGTTATACAAAATTTGAATAAGTGTGTGTCACTAATAACAAACTTGACTGATATATCAACAACTCTTACACAATTAACACCAAATATGCTAACTAGAGAAACCCTTGATTAGAGGGAAAACCCTAATGGGGATGGTATCCATAAGATGATATACTAATATAAATATTTCTTGTTAGAGGATGGAACTTGTTAGGAGTCTATAACAATATTAAGTACATATCAGTCCTTGTTAGTAGACTTTGAATCTCTCTCAGGAGATTCAAACCCTGTTAAGAGTTGTGCCAATGTTGTTAGAAGTTGTGGAAGATAGCTAGACCCACTACCAAATAGCTTCAAGGTTAAGATCAATGAACCCACTGTCCAAAAAATGTTAGCATGAATTTTTATGATACGAAATTGGTAGATTATCCTAAGCATTGGAGAGTATTGACATGTTGTATTCATGACTGTGTTTGTTATTCATATTAACATAGTATTCTTTCTACAAAGACTGACAGAGTAGCAAGCAAAGAGCCTACTTGTATAGACAATGGTTTGATTTTCTAGTAATGTGCAGCTAAGGAAATGTTCTAAACTATGTATTGATGATGTGGTTAAGTGCGCCAAGTCTAAGTCAAAGGTGTACGATAGTTGTACCTAATTTGTTGAGAGCAGTACTGAAACTAAGTATTAGAGAGCAACGTTCTGATATCTATTTTCTATCTTATATTTGAGATGCAATGAAGAAGTGCACAACCACATAGTGAAAGAGGATAGTCATATGGTGATGTTAGCAAGTGTGTAATCCCTAGTATTGCATGTGTGAAGTTTTGTATAGATTGTCAGCCAATAGTGGTATGTAATTGTAATTAATTAATTATCTTATTATAATTAACTGGAAAGCCTCAAGGCTAATTCAAGGAATTATTATGAAGATATGGTATAGATGAAAGATGTTTTCCTTGTTTGTAATGTATCCAATGTTGAATGAAGTGTGATGTGTGAAAAGGACCAAAGTGTTTGGTAAATGTGAGTAAGCAATTCAAGGGATTATTGGATGTGAGCTTTGTGATCTGATTATAAGATTTGAAAGAGCAGAAGTTCTACTGATAGGATAGAGGAAGAGGAAGGAAGTACATTTCATTTTTATTATTCTATAGGGAATAATACAAAGATAATTTGGATAGTGGGTTGATTGGACTTAACCTTGAAGCTATTTGGGCAAGGGGTCCAACTATCTTGCACAACTCCTAACAAGGTGTGAATCTCTTAAAAGATATTCAAAGTTTCCTAATAGGGACTCATATGTACTAAGTGCATTCATAGAATCCTAATAGAGTCCATCCTCTAACAAGGAATATTTATATTAGTACATTATCTTATGGGTACCATCCCCACTGGGGTTTTCCCTATGATCAAGGATTTCCCTAGTTAACATATCTGGTGTTAATTGTATATGAGTATTTTGTTGTGGTTTCTACGTATATTCCTCACATGGTGTAAGTTTAATAAGGTTGATAATTGTGATATTAGTTGGATAGCTGATTCACCCCCTGCCCGTCTCAGTTATATTGTAGGACTTTATATTCTAACAATTGGTATCAGAGTGTTAGTGAACAGATTGTCCTTCGAGAAAATGCATGCAAATTTGACCCTGAATGCCCAAATGAAAGAAAAAATTGACACCAACAGTTGGATAGGTTATTATTAGATTAATAACCTTCCTCTGAATTTTATCGGGTACAGCTCCTTGTGCAAGGTTTATAATGAATTAAATGTGGGTGCTTTTACCAGAAAGCACGAAAGGATATCAAACATCTACCTATAAACACATAGTAGATGCGAAACCTAAGAACTAAAATGAAAGGAGACAGAATAAAATAGATTACACAAAGTTAATCTATTGTACACTGCATTACAAAGGACAAAGGTCAAAAGAACAATTTCCATTTTCTTGAGAAAACACGAATCAAATCTTCCAGAAGATCCTGATATCAAATGCATTAAGAAAATAGTACATCAAATGCACTTAAAGAAAACTAAAAGTTACATCAACATAACCATCAGTGGAAAGAAAACTACATAGCCTCAAAGTTCTAATTTGCAGATATCTTTCAAACCTCCCCTCTTTAAGATGTAAAAGACTACATAGATCCTATTACACATGCATCAGAAAATGAAAGCCATCTCCCCTACATTACATTTCAAAATCAAATTCCTCTTTAATCACTAACACAAAGTCTAGCAAACAAAGCTATGTTCTGCTACAGCTCCAAAGTCTACATTTTTTTCCCTCAGAACTGAAAAATCTCCCCTTGTTGATAGCACACAGTCTATAGCTCTTGGAAGAAAAAGTGGAACCCGTTTTTGTTTAATGCTTTCACCATTTATAGAATTTGGTGGCTGATTGTTCAGTTTCTATAACTGATTCTTGGAAATATTTTCACTTCCTCTTTCCCTTTCTCTTACACTTTCATATGTGCATAAGATTTAATTTAAAATAAAAAACTTTATTAAAAATCCTTTTTAGTATCGTATTGGATCATGATAGACCACAACTTTTCTTGAGAAAAATTTATCTAATCTTGTCTAGCCACATGTTAGAAAATGAATCATTGTTTTTCTTTAGTCTTCCCAAATTGGCTGTAGGCTCCTTGCTTCTAGGTACTTTTGGTTCACCCTATACTTGGAGATGGCATGTGGCCAAGGATTGTAGCTCTGACTTTGATGTGTCTTGGATTGAAAACAAACCATAAATACATGACTGCTGCCTTCATACCTTGATACAGTTCTGCTAACTTGCTCACAATGATCATCTTGTTCACATAGCCCAATTGTGTTGCGGACAATTTATATTCAAACTATGTAGCTTTGGAATGGGATGAAGTTTTCTTGACTCTGAATCTGATTTGTGACTGAAATGGGTAACTTTATCGTCTAAGCGTGCCTCCTTCCATCACCACCAACATATCGATATATATACGAGCTCAGGAATCTTAAAAAGGCTTCCCTTTTGATTTATGGGGATCCTACTCATCACCCTCGCAATTGTCTGATAGTACATAATTCTTATATTAGAACAAAAAGGTCAAGGATCATATGTTTGCAATGGGCTTCGGAACTACTAGGTCCTGAGGTAGTCGGCTCCACAAGTTTTTTTGTGCAAGCATCTTTCCATAGCTTTTAGATTGACTTAAAAATGATTCATCAACTGCCACAACCATAGGGATGATGAAGCATGGTTCCATATTGCTAGCATCTAATCGAATGGCTTCCAAATCTACATGTCTGAGCTCAGGCATGAATTCTCAATTACTGTTTTTAAATATTCAAAAAGTGTTGACAGATTACTCTATAGGGACAAGCGGCTTTCAAAGATTCTTATCACACCTTCTACATCATTTCTATAGAGTTACTTTAACAATGAAGCTCCATCATAATCCTCACTCTCCGAAAAAAATTCCCAAAATAACCCGAAAGGAGCCTTTTTCTCAATGATTCAGGAGGTTACTTCCAAACTTTGAATTCTTATAAAGATTATACAGAACATGCCCAAGCCTGTGGCCCAAAAGTGGAGACAATGACGATTGCCTTGAATGTTTGACGACTGATCCAACCTGAAGCTACATGGATCCGAATTTAGGTGCCAATGTCTCACCACAATACCTTCTTCAACTCAATATAATTTGTTCCACACGTTGAGCATATGTGCTTCATGATATTATGCGATATTATACATATTCACATATGTCCCTTGATGAAACTCCTCACTCTTTTCTTCTGTGCTTTACCAACTAGTTAACCATTATATACATAGTGCTTGGGTTTTAACACCTCTTTGACCACATCATCAGGCTTGCTTTGACAAGATGCCAGCAATATAGTTAATGTAATTACAAGTTTGAATAACAAAATACCAATTATGAATTATGGCTATTTCCGAAATCAAGACAGTGACATCTAGAGATGTTAAATAAACTCTGGAATCAGCCACTTGAAGATAGCAGCTTGAGGTTTACATGCATGATGTAAATTGTATAACATGAGTATGTAAACTTCAAGCTTTTGTCATGGATTTGGAGTATTTGAAACTACAAGCTGGAACCTTGAACTTGAACACTCATCATTCCCATCCCTGAACCTTTTGAATCATCAAATTCATCAAACCTGCTTCTTAAATTCTAGACTCGTCAGACCTTTACTCTCAAACTAATTCATGTTTTCAGCTTTTGAGCTTCAAATTCTAGCTTGAACATTGAGCATTTGGATAATTGCATTCTGAACCTTTAGGGCCATTCTGAATTCTACTTGTGTTGAACCTTTTGACTGACGAGCATCTTTGAAATATGACCTCTGAATTTCTGCTCTGAACTATTGATTCCAGCAATTTGAGCTTGGATCTGAATCTGAAACCTGTCTCTGAATCTGTATTTCAGACTTAGATTCTAAACTTTGCTTGTATGAACCTACAAGATGGGTCAACTGAACAATTGAACCACTTCGAACTACTTTGAACTAAGGTTCAAAGTGGTTCGAAAACATAAATTACAAGTTTTAAAACTGTGACCATTTCGGGTACTAACACAGAGCATCAGGTCCTTGAAGGATAATTTGGGAGATCATGGTAGGAAAGACTATTCCTAAATCAGATGGAGGAAATTTCATGTCACAAGAAGATAGAGCTTCTTGGTGAATTATTGGATATGTGTAAAAATCTAGACATTGAGTTTCCTGATCTAGAATCCTTTTGTTGCATACAAAAGAATGGAAGGAAATATAGATCCATATGTAAAGAAGACAAGAATATCAAGGAAGGTATTGATCTACTTAAGAAAAGGGAACCAGAAGGTATGGAAATTTTCACTTGTTAGACATGTAAAGAATTGGGTCATTTTTCAATGAAATATCCTAAGAGAGTAAGAAAGTCTAGAAAGAGTTCACTTTCTAATGAGGATGAAGAATTTAAAGCATTTATGAAAAGATTCTTGAATGATTGTCATGATAAGAGTGAATTGAAGGAGGACATATTAGAAGAGACAACTTTTTTTGATGAAAAGTTTGGTACTAAAGAAAAGATGGTAGATTATAATTTAGATGAAGAGGAAGATAATTATGGAATTGTTAGACAAAATATTGAAGTATTCTTTCAAATTAACAATGTTCTATAGAATGATATGCTATATGTTGATCGGATAAGAGATCAAAGGTCTGAACAAAGAGATGAGATAAGATTTGAGATGTCAACTCCTACCCCTAACATGAATCAGACAAAGAATCAACCTTTAGAGAAGAATATTGGAAGTAATGATAAATCTACGATGAAAAGGAATAGAGTGAATGACAAATTATGTATGATTTCTCTAGTTGAGCCTAAGACCATAGATGAAGCATGTAAGGATGATCATTGGATTCAAGCACTGAAAGAAGAATTCGATCAAATTGAAAAGAATGAGACATTGGAATTAGTTTCTAGATCTAAAGACAAGAATATGATAGGAACCAAATGGGTATTTGGGAATAAGATGAATGAGAAAGGAGAAGTTGTGAGAAATAAGGCTAGACTTGTTTGCAAAGGTTACTCATAGTAAGAAGGCATAGATTATGAGGAGACATATACCCCTGTAGCCAGAATGGAAGCAGTAAGAATGTTCTTGGCTTATACAATAAGTGAGAAGTTCAAAGTATATCAGATGGATGTCAAGTCAGCTTTTCTGAATGGAGAACTTGAAGATGTCTACATTAAACAGCCTGATGGATTTCCTCTAATAGAAGAAAAAGAGATGGTATTCAAACTGAAGAATGCTCTCTATTGTCTGAAGAAAGTGCCTATAATAGGTCATATGCAAGGTTGGATAAGTATTTGACAAATCTTGGATTTGTTAAAGGTATGACAGATGGTAATTTACATTTGAGAGAAGTTGGAAATGGTTTATTTATAATTTTAATATTTGCTAATGACATAATATTTGGAGGTAATGATGAAGAAAGTGATAAGTTTGTAGTAGAAATGAAGTTTTTCCCAGGATTGCAGATTGTGTAGAATAGTGATGGTATTTTCATTTCACAAGCTAAGTACTTGAAAGACTTTTTGAAGAGATATGGATTACAAAATTGCAATCCTGTTGGTAGACCTATGATAACTAGTCACAAATTATCTAGCAAGGATGAGACATCTATAGTTTCGCAGAAGAAATACAGATCCATGATTAGAGGATTATAATATCTGACTCACACTAGATTGCATATATAAAATGTAGTTGGGATTGTAACTAGATTTCAAGCTGATCTTAAAGAGTATCATTATGCAATAGTAAAGAGAATATTCAAATATTTGAAAGGAACATCTGATTATGGAATTTGGTATGACAGATCAAGTGATTTCACTTTATGTGCATATATTGATGTGGATTGGGTAGGCAGTATGGATGATAGAAAGAGCACTAGTGGTGCAGAATTCTTTCTTGGAGGAAGACTAGTCTCATGGCTGAGAAAGAAATAAGATCATATTTCATAGAGTACAACTGAGGTAGAGAATGTTGTAGCAACAAATAACTATAATCAAGTTATGTGGATGAAGTAGATGTTGAAGGATATTGGGATTGAGTTTATAGAACTTGTTATCATTTACTGTGATAACACAAGAACAATGAGTATGTCTAGGATTCATGTATTGTGTTCTAAGATGAAGCATATATCTATTCAGCAGATCATGTCTTGAGAGAGAAGGCAATAGAAAAAGAGACCAGATTGGAGTATATGAGTAATAAAGATCAAATTGTAGATATATTTATGAAGCCTTTTCCTAAAGATACATTTGAGTACTTGAGAGGCATGCTTGGGGTTATGCCCTTGCCTACTTCTAAGTAGATGATGCAGAGAGTGCATTAGTCTAGTGCTATAGAACACTATTGTTAGACTAGACTAAATGTTGATGTTTACCTTATGGGGGACTGCCTATTAAGAATTGAGTCATTAAGGACTCTTGGTACTTGGTATTCGATATTAAAAAGTGTCTTTTGACACTTGAGCTGGCTAAAGAGTTGGAGCATGTATAGTAACAATTGGTATGTAATATTGAGGCCTTTGAAATTGATGTCAATGGTGGAGAATATGCATGAAAAAAATATCCTAAGCATTTATTATGGAGATTTAGAAAGATTCATGTAAGAAGCAAGAGGAATATCTCTATGGGGGAGATATGTATGGTTATTTGTTTATTATGAATAATTGTTTCTGATCCTAAAGAAGAAGAGGTTGTTAGTGAACAACTCATGATGTCAATCTAGAAGATGGTGAATAGAGCAGTGTTCCAGAGGATTTTAGATTGATTAAGAGGATCTAAGAAGAAGAAGAAGAACAATAGTAGGGTACTAGTTTGGTATTCTTGGAACCTAGATATTTTTCATCTATTTTTCCATCAATGCCAAAGGGGAGATTGTTAGCATGAATGTTAATGATACTACATTCATGGAGTATCCTGAGCATTGGAGTGTATTGAAATGTTGCATTCATGATTATGTTTTTCATTAATGTCAACATAATATTGTTTCTATAAAAACTGACATAGTAGCAGTTATAGATCTTACTAGTGTAGACAATGGTTTAATTGTTTGGTGATGTGTAGCTAAGGACATGTTCCAAACTATATCTTGATTACATGGTTATGCACACAAAATCTTATTCAAAGGCATAGACAGTTGTACCTGATTTACTAAGAGTAGTAGAGAAATTGAGTATTGGAGAATAATGTTTTGACATTTGTTTGCTATCTTATATTTGAGATGCAATGAAGAAATGTGTAGTCACATAGTGAAAAAAGATAGTCATACAATGACATTAGTAAGCGTACAACCCCTAGTATCGTAGTGTTATATTTTGTATATACTATGAGTTGAAAGTGCTATTGTAATTGTAATCAATTAATTATTTTATTATAATTAATTGGGAAAGCCTTAATGCTGACTCAAGGAATCATTATGAAGATATAGTATAAAGAAAAGATTTTCTCCTTGGTTGTAATACATACAATGTTGTATGAAGTGTGAAGTGTGAAAAGGAGTAGAGTGTTTTGTAAATGTGAGTAAGAAATCCAAGAGATTATTGGATGTGAGTTTTGTGATCTGGTTACAAGATCTGAAGGAGCAAAACTTTGTTTGACAAGACTGAGGAAGAGGAAGGAAATAAATTTCATTTATGTTATTCTTCAAGGAATAATATAGAGATCATTTGGATAGTGGGTTCATTGATCTTAACCTTGAAGATGTTTGGGCAGTGGGTTTAGTTGTCTTCCAAAACTCCTAACAAGGTTGGCGCAAGTCCTAACAGGGTTAGAATGATCTCCTAATAGGGATTAAAAGTCTCCTAACAAAGACTCATATGTATTAAATGTATTCATAGACTCCTAACAAGGTTCATTTTCTAACAAGGAATATTTTTATATTTGTATATTATCTTGTGGTACCATCCCCACTGGGGATTTTCCTCTGATCAAGGGTTTCACTAGTTAACATATCTAGTGTTAATTGTATATGAGTATCTTGTTGTAGCTTTTGATTATATTTCTTATATGGTTAAAGTTTAATAAGGTTGATAATTGTGATATTAGTTGGATAACTGATTCACCACCCTCCCCCTGACACCCCCCCCAAATATATTGTTGGACTATATATTCTAACAAATCATTAGTGTAATATTCCTTGCAGAATAATAGAAATGAAATCTCCTTCCTTCCTTTATCTATATCTTATCAACTGAACCTCTGGTCCTTCAAATCTTGTAACCAGATCATAGAACTCACATCCAATAATCCCTTGGACTGCTTACACACATTCAATAAACACTTTTCTCCTTTTCACACTTTGTTAATTACTTCACATACAACTTACATTACAAACAAGGAAATTATCTTTCCTATATACCACATCTTCCAAATAATTCATTGAGTTAGCCTTGAGGCTATTCCAATTAATTATAATAAGATAGTTAATTAGTTATAATTACAATAGCACTTTCTACTCATATTCTATACAACTTTGCACACATGCACTACTAGCACTTGCATACTTGCTAATATAACCATGAGACTATCTTTTGTCATTGGTTGACTATGCATCTTCTCATTACATCTCAAATTAAAGATATCAAAAAAACATCAAAATGTTGTTCTCAAGCACTCTATTTCTATACTACTCTTAGTAAATTAGGTACAACTTCCATATGTATTCAACTTAGACTCTGTGCACTTAACCACATAATTAGGAGAACGTGCATTAAATGTCCTTAGCTATGCATCACTAGATTATTAAACCATTATTTGTACAATTAAGTTCCATGTCTACTACTTTGGAAATCTTCATAAACTTACTACTATGTTGACATCAATGACAAATATAGTCATGAATGCAACACGTCAATAGTCCCTAGTTCTGAGGACACTCCCCCAATGTAGTACCATTAGCATTCATGACAAAAATCTCCTCTTTTGGCATTGATGGAAACATCAATGAAAAAAATCTAAGTTCCAAGAATACCAAACTAGTACTATGCTTTTGCTATTGTCATCTTCTCAAATTCTCTTTATCAATTAATACTCTAGAACACAACTCTATCCATCATCTTCTTAGGACCCACAACAGTTGTTCACAATAAACAACTAACCATACATATCTCCCCCACAGAGATATTTCTCCTTCTTACATGAAACTTTCTAAATCTCCCTAATAAATACTTAGGAGATGTTTTTCATACATATTCTCCCACATTGACCTCAATGACAAAAGCCTCATGATGTCAATATACCAATTGTTAGTATACTTTTTCCAACTCAACAACCAACTTAAGTGTCCAAAGACACTATTCAATACCAAATACCAAATACCAAGAGTTCTCAATGACTCGGCTCTCAACAGATACTCCCCCATACAAGAAGCATCAACATTTAGTCTAGTCTCACAATAGTGCTCTGTACCTCTAGACTGATGCACTTACTACATCATTTACTCTAAAGTAGTCAAGATCATAACCCCAAGCACACCTCTCAAGCATTCAAATGTATCTTTAGGTAAGAAATTTGTAAAGATATCTACAATATGATCTTTTGTGCTAATATACTCCAATCTAATCTCTTTTTATGTTTCCTTCTCTCTCAAGACATGATACTTAATATTTATATGCTTAGTCTTAGAATGCAATACAAGATTCTTTGACATACTTACTATACTTGTGTTATCACAATGATAATAGGTTATGTAAATTCAATCCCAATACCTTCAACATCTACTTCATCTACATAACTTGATTTTAGTTATTTGGTACTACTACATACTCTGCCTCTGATGTAGTCCATGAGATACAATCTTGTTTCTTACTTAGCAAAGAAACTAATATTCCTCTAGGAAAGAATGTTTTAGGATTAACCTCAGATAGAAATAACAGTTACATGCAAATATAACCAATACCATAAAATAATAGATCGCATAAAAGAGAACACAAGACACCAAGATTTAATATGGTTCACCCAATCCCTAGGCCACGTCTACCAACAAGTCCAATATTATTATTATTATCTAGTGATTACAATCCACAACCCCTTACAACTCAATAATGCCACAAGAAGCTACAATGTCACCATTATATTATGAAATCCCTAACCCTAAGCCTTTTTATACAAGTTTTTTCTGCTTATAAAATTAGGGCTATAATAAGTTGTCTAATGGGAAAAATAGTAGCCGATGCCTTTTACAAAATAAGCTACCTCATGACCCTATAGGGGCACTGCCCCTTGACCCCATCTTGGGGACACTACCCCTAAACCCCCATAGAAATAACATGGGGAGAAAAATATGCCAAATAAACTTTCGAGTCTGATTAGGCTCCACATCACAAAAATCTCCCACTTGGAGACTGATCAAACTCCACAAAAATAACCTCCCACTTGGAGACTAATCATAGCTCACTACTAAACCTATAGCTTCCACTAGAATATCAAATCACCCTAGACTCTATTGTTCTTTTATTTTGTTCAGTCAAGAAGACCAATCGAAGCTAAAGAGTTCAACTTCTCCCTTCTCACGACCTTTGTAAACATATCTACTAGATTATCATCTATATGTATCTTCTCTAGCTTTAGCTATCCATTATCCAAAACTAATTAAATGAAATGGTACCACAACTATATGTATTTTTTCTTTGAATGCAAAGCTAAATTCTTTGCAAGATGAATGACACTCTGGCTATCTATGAATAAAAAATTATTCCTCTATGGGTGTCCCAATTATTCCATGAAGAATTGAAGCCATATCATCTCCTTGGCTACCTCTATAGTAGCAACATACTCTACCTCTATAGTGGATAAAGCATTAACCTCTTTCAATTGAGAAACCTAGCTCATGGCTGCTCCACTGATAGTAAATACATAACCTATTGTAGTCCTCCTCGTATCAATATCTCCTACCAACTCTAAGTCAACATAGCCCCATAAATTAGTAGTAGATCCTCCAAAATATAAACACTTACTAGGTGTTCCTCCCAAATATTTAAGAATCCATTTAATTGCATTCCAATGCTTAATGCCTAGATGACTCATCTACATGATAACAACTCCCACTGCATGTGCAATATGTGGCTCAGTACATACTAGGTAGCATACATAAGCTTCCTAAAGCTAAAACATAGGGTACCTTGGACATCTTATCTTCCTCTTCTTGTCTCTTTGAACACATCTCTTTAGTCAACTTCATATGACTAGGTAAAGGTGTGTTGATAGCTTGAGCATTCTCCATAGAGAAATGTTGCAAAACCTTTGCAATATAATCAGTTTGAGATAATGTCAATTTCTTGTTCTTCCTATCTCTACAAATCTTTAGTTTGAGATAATGTCAATTTCTTGTTCTTCCTATCTCTACAAATCTTCATACCAAGGATTTGTTTTTCTACCCCCAAATCCTTTATAGAAAATGAATGTGTTAACTATTCTTTTGATCCCTTAATGTGATCCATGTTAGACCTAGTAGTTGTCATCATCCAACCTCTTAAAATAAACAAAATGATCTGAATGACACCTACTATATCAATGCTCATGCATAAAACTATCAAATTTTAGATACCATTACCGAGATGCTTGCTTCAAGCCATATAAACTTTCCTTTAATCTGCACACTAAGTTCTCCCTTACATTTGACCTCAAATCCCTATGGTTGTGCCATAAAGATCTCTTCATCCAAATCACCATGAAGAAAGGTTTTTTTAACAATAAGCTACTACAAAAGAAAATCTTCAGTAACCACAATACTTAAAATAGTGTGAATAGAAATCATTTTCAGAATAGGAGAAAATATCTCATCAAAATCAATGCCCTTTTCTGTACAAATCCTTTTACTACTAACCTAACTTTAAATCTTTTCTTACCTCCATCCTCTTCTTTCAAAAATGCTCCCTTCGCTAACTTGTCAAGCCTTGTCCTGCTTGACTCTTGCCCTTTTTCTTTTTGTCTCATCTTTCTCACTACAACAACTACTCTTGTGACTATTTATATAGAAGCAAGTCCCACCAAACCATCAAGTGGTATTACATAAACCATGTGCTAAAATCATGTTCTACCTAACCCATTGACCCCACATTTAATATTGAAAATTAAATTCTTTTTACTGATATTAAATAATTACATAAAATATTATCACAATGTTACAATACAACTCATTGAGAATATTTCATGAGAATCTTTACATGTTGCACGTCCATCTAGATGCAACATTACATAATAAAATAAAATAATACAATATAACAATATTTTGTAATGTGCACAACACCCATTATCTTTTGTCATCCATATTGCCTACCCAATCCACATTAGCGTATGCACATAAAGTGAAATCACTTGATCTATCATATCATATTCCATAATTAGATGTCCTTTCAAATATTTGACTATCCTCTTTATTGTTGCATAATGATACTCATTAGGATTATCTTGAAATCTAGCTACAATTCCAACTACATTTGCTATATCTAGTTTGGTGTGAGTCAGATATTGCAATCCTCCAATCATGGATCTATTTTTCTTCTGCTCAACTGTAGGTGTCTCATCCTTGCTAGATAACTTGAGACTAGTTATCATATGTGTACCAACAAGCTTACAACTGTATCATCCAAATATCTTTAATAGATCATTCAAGTACTTGGCTAGTGAAATGAAAATACCATCATTGTTCTCCACAATCTACAATCCTAAGAAAAACTTCATTTCTCCTACCATACTCATTTGAAATTAATTCTTCATCTCTTCAGCAAACTTGTCACCTTCTTTATCATTACCTCCAATGTTTATCAAAAAATATTACCATAAGAAATAAACTATTATCAACTTCTCTCAAATACAAATTACCATCTGTCATACCTTTAACAAATCCAAGTTCTGTCAAATACTTATCCAACCTTGCATACTAGGTTCTAGGCAGTTGCTTCAGACCATATAGGGCTTTCTTTAGTCTACATACCATTTTTTTTTCTTTTGCTAGAGGGAATCCTTCGAGCTTCTCACTGTATACCAGTTCTTCAAGTTCTGTATTTAGGAAAGTTGATTTAACATTGATCTAATATACTTTGAACTTCTTATTCACTTCATATGTGAAGAGCATTCTTACTATTTCCATTCTTGCTATAGGAGCATAAGTCTCCTCCTAGTCTATGCCTTCTTGATGTGAGTAACCTTTGCATACAAGTCTGGCCTTGTTTCTCACAACTTCACCTTGTTCATTCATCTTATTTTTGAATACCCATTTGGTTCCTATCACATTCTTGTCTTTAGGTCTGGGAACTAACGCAAATGTCTCATTCTTCACAATATGATTCAGTTCTTCCTTCATTGCTTGAATCCAATGATCATCCTTACATGCTTCATCTACACTCTTAGCTTCAACTCTATAAATCAAACTTAATTCCTCATTAACTTTGTTTCTTTTCATCACACCTTTTTCTTTACTTCCAATTATCTACTCTACAAGATGATTCTTTCTCATGTTCTTGTCAGAGGTAGGAGTTACCAACTCAACTCTTATCTCATCTCTTTCTTTAGACCTTTGTTCTCTTCTTTGCTCAATAGATAACACATCATTCTATATATCATTGTTAGTCTCAAAGAAAACTTCAATATCATTTCTAACAGTTCTGAATTATCTTCTCCTTCATAATAATCTATAATAGTTACCAAAGTTGTTTGTTCTACTACTTCCTATTTCTTAACTAGTTTAGGCTCATTATTTATATCATCATAGTCATTAAATAATTTTTCCATACTTACTTTAAAAATTATTCATCTTCATCAGAAAGTCAACTCTTTCTAAATTTTCATTTTCTCTTAGGACATCTAGACAAAAAATGACCTAACTCTTTACATGTTCAACAAATGAAATTTCTCATACCTTATGGTTCCCTTTTCATGTGAAGATCAATACCTTCCTTGATCTTCTTGTCTTCTTTTCATGTGGATCCATTGTTTCTTCTATTCATTTGTATATAACAAAAGGATTCTAGATCAAGAAATTCAATGTCCATACCATTACACGTATATGATAATTTGCCAAGAAGCTCTATCTTCTGTGAGATAAAATTTTATTTATCAAACTTAGGACTAATATCTCTTTCCATGATCTCCCAAGGCTTTTAGATTTATCCTTCAAGGACCCAAGGCTCTTATACCAATTGTTAGAATATATAGTCCACCAATATAACTGAGAGTAAGGGGGGAGGTGAATCAGTTATCAAACTATCACAATTATCAACCTTATTAAACTTTAACCATATAAGCAATATAATAAGAAACCAGAACAAGATACTCATACACAATTAACACCAAATATATTAACTAGAGAAACCCTTGATTAGAGGGAAAACCCCAGTGGGGATGGTACCCACAAGATAATGTACTAATATAAGTATTCCTTGTTAGACGATCGACCCTGTTAGGAGTCTATAACAACATTCAATACATATCAATCCCTATTAGTAGAGTTTGAATCCCTATTAAGAGATTGAAACATTGTTAGGAGTTGTGTCAACCTTGTTAGGAGTTGTGGAAGATAGCTAAACCTACTACCTAGACAACTTCAAGGTTAAAATTAACGAATCCACTATCCAAATGATCTTTATATTATTCCTTGTAGAATAATAGAAATGAAATGTGCTTCCCTCTTCTATCTTTGTCCTGTCAACTAGACTTTTGTTCCTCTAGATCTTGTAACCAGATCACAAACCTCATATCTGATAATCCCTTTGATTTCTTACATGCATTCAGTAAACACTCTACTCCTTTTTGCACTTGGTCAATTACTTCATATACAACTTACATTACAAAAAAGGAGAAGATCTTTCCTTTCTACCACATCCTCAAAATAATTCCTTGATTTGGCCTTGAGGCTTTCCAAATTAATTATAATAAAATAATTAATTAATTACAATTACAACAATAGTTTCGGCTCACAGTCTATGCAACTTCTCATACATGTGATACTAGGGCTTGCATGCTTACTGATGTCACCATCAGACTGTCTTTTGTCACTGTATGAGTGCACATATTCTCATTACATCTCAGATGAAAGATATCAAATAAACATTAGAGCATTTCTCTCAATCATTTTGTTTATGTACTGCTCTTCGTAAATCAAGCACAACTTCTGTATGTCTTTGAATTAGACTCTGCGCACTTAACCACATCATTAGGATAGAGTGTAGAGCATGTCCTTATCTATGCATCACCATACGATCAACCCATTATCCATACCATTGAGATTTCTATCTACTACTTTGGAAATCGTCATAGACTTATTGATATGTTGACATCAATGACAAATATAGTCATTAATGCAACATGTCAATACTCTCAAATGCTTAGGATACTCCCCCAATGTAGTATCATCTACATTCATGGTAACAAGGTCCAAATGTCATCCAATGATAAAAATCCAAGAGCACACATGCCAAATCCCTTGGATCGAAGCTTGCAAATACAATCTCCAAGGTGTGTCAGTAAATCAGGAACATGTTATCAACAACCACCATAAGAGCTCTAACAACACTCAATGATTACTCCAATCATTATGCACATTTAGGAAATGGTTCCCTAATGTGGCTTGAACAAATACCTAACTACATAAACCACAAGGTCCACCAAAAGCCAAGCTAGAAGTTTCTACATCATAACCAGAGTCGTAATGTTTACTTTGAATGTGGACATCAAAATAAGATGGATGCATTTGAAATCACAAACATGAATTGTGCATCGAGAATTCCTATATAGTTCTTAGTATAGGCATTCTCCTTTGGAAATAGCAAGGAAGATATAAATGAAAACACACTTTTCCTTAATTTTTCAACTCTACTTAATATATGCCACTCTGTCTCTTCTATGGATAGGTTTCACAATGATGTTTTTGGATAGTGTTAAGAAAAAAAAGAGATATTCATAAACAATAAGAAAAAATCTAATTGGGAGAAGGTGTCCTCTTCACCCAAGCACAAAGTGGGAAGCATATACAGATTGTTTGTATATGGATATATACATAAGAAATATATGTGACTAATAGACCAAGAATACTAAAAAAATACTAATAGTTCTATTAATTTCAAATTGCTATATTAATGTGAATATAAGATATTTCTTCCCATTTAATATCTAATAGAGGTCATTCATATCTAAATGAGAGATGTGATACTTTGGGAAAATAAATTATAGACTACTAAAATGAAAAAAACAAGTTGTCTGACAAAACAAATAATGGGAAAGTAATGTTGTTTTTACTATGTGAATTTTGAGGATAGGAAAAAAAATGTTTGACAAACTTAGTGAAACTTTAGATTAATTTCTTTTGGGTTTTCTAACAGGGTGTTACACCTATTGTATGTGTGTATCAAGATGACTTCTTAGAACAACATTTCCTAATCTTTGCTCATGTTCTTGCATAAACTCCTTAGGGATTAAATTCTGCTAACATTAGTTCTAAAGAAAATTGATGAGCTTGTGAGTTTCGATGTATCAAACAAGATAGTCTGAAATTATTTGTCTTTTTCAATTTTAAACAACCAAAGATGTCTGCTTAAAGAGCACACATTGAGGAAAACTCTATTTTACATTTTTAGCTTTACAAAACTAATACCATTTATCTCTTCTTTAGATAATGAGAAATTCTAGAAACTTAATAAAAGGTGGGGCTGCAATTTAATTGTTTTAGAGAGGGTAAAACTAGTAAGCTTGTGACTTTCATTTGTGGTGAACTACACATAATGGCTTCTATCTTATGTTGTTGCAAAAGATGTTTGGTCATTTGGTTCTTCTATAGGAATACCTTCCATAAATATTGTACTTTGCATTATTACAATGCTTTCTAGTTGCACATTATTAATAGAGTACATCAATAGAAAGAGAAATTATAAAGCATCGAAGATATAGTGATCTAAATTGTTGATCTTCGATTAGTTCTTATTTTTATAAAAGATGGGGTGCATGTTGAATGTGGGCCAAAAAGAGATGGTAGTAAATTGAAAAGATAAAGGTTTATTTTTTCTTACTACCTGTCATTTTACACTTCTTTTATAATGGGATAAAAGTTTGGCCAAGACGTTATTTTATTTATGTATGAAGTTGAGATGCATGACTTTGTGATTTATTTCTCCCTACAACATCCATATTTAGTTTCTACTTGGCATATGATTGCATAGTAGATTACTCACATGGGTGCAGATCCATCCAATCCAACCATTCCAAGTTGCTAGGTTCACATGGGTGCAGATCCATCCAATCCAACCATTCCAAGCTGCTAGGTTCCTCGAGAAGGGTTAAAGAGTTCTTCATGTTGGGAAGGACTCAATGGAGTTTCTAGTTGGGCAGAAAGCACCAGGCCACACTCCCATCTTGAGATAGGAGATGGACAATGTTCGATGGATGAGGAAATGGATGCATGCAGATGGACAAAGACTGACATTTTCTATGATGTTCAAAGGTGTATAACACTTCAGATTTCTGTATGATAGATTCCTATGATTGAATGAAGTTCGACATGTAGATCGAATTCATAATTGTATTTCATATATGACATACTCATCTGATGATATCTTGTCACTACACAAGCATAAAAACGTCTTTCCCGATAGTAGATGTTATGCCAATGAATTTAGAAATAGGGTATACTTGCACTTCTTACATTTAAATCTGGTTTTATTCATTTTGCTTCCAGTATTCACTATGGGTTCTTTCTTATCTCCATATTTTCCCACTCTATCTTTTGCCGGCATAGCTTGATTTGAATACAGGAGCAAACATTTGGACAATCTCAAAAACACGAGAATGAGTCTGGCTTAAGAGAAAATGAAGCAACTCTGATGGGACAAGACAACACATGTAATCTGAGGTTTCCCGTCTTTAATATATATTTGTAAACATTAAAAAGGGCACCATGCTTGATTATATAATTTATGTTTCCAATCTGATAACAGCCAAGAAGGGCGACACTTAATGAAAACAGATACGTTAAGGATGAAACAAAACAATATATCATCTTTTAACTTTGGTTGTTGGTTGGATTCTTTCATTACATGGTCAAACTGCCATAACGATAAAATCAAAACAAAACATTTTAGCTACTTCACAGATCGCTGGGATAAAGGTCATAATACGTAATGCACAATCTAATTTGTAATGAATCTCTTAAAAAACTACATCTAAAATTTTAGGTGTAAATAAATCTCCACTAAGCCTTGAGATGGGTAAATACGAAAGCTATTGAGACAAGTAATCAAATGCTAGAAAAGCGGGTGTGAAAATTTGTCTCAAATAATTACAGAGTTAATAAATCGATGAAAATTCTCCAGCCGGTTCTCCACTAAAGGCGGTGCTCACTTCCCTTAAATCAAATTATTCATTTGTCACTATTCCATGGACGGTATAGCATGTCCTAGACTTTTCTTATCCTTATCTAACATGTTCACCAGATGGAAAAGCAAATTTGTAGCTGAAAGCAAGAGGTGGAGGTTGCACATTTATTTGGGGATCATAAAAGATTACATAAAAAAGGGAAAATGATCAACACTGGTAGAAGTCATAAAAGTCGCAATGGTCATCCATATCTCTTAATAATTGTGGACCATTTATTATTGATTTCTAACATCCAAGAAATGGATAAAAAGAGAGGATACATGAGTAACTAGAGAGCAGAGATAAATATATTTAAAGAAGAGACATAAGAGAATAATATGTGTGAGTGTGTGTGAGAGAGAGAGAGTACAATAGAGACAAAGTGAAGAGAGATAGAGATAGACATAAATTTAGAGAGAAACATGGACATGAAAGATAGATATTTACAAAGAGAGGTAAAGGGAGAGAAAAGAGTGAGATGTACAAATATAGAGTAGGAGAGACACATAAATATATAAGAATAAAGGAAGGATAGATAGAGATGTAGATGTTGAGGTAGAATGAGAGAGAGAGAGGAGGCGAGGGAGGAAAAGGGAAATAAATATTGTTAGAAACTATAATTGGAACAATTATTATGTTGTTAGTGATGTCAAACCTTATTAGTGAGACAATATCTACCTAAGTAGATTTCCATATCAAGATTATTGATGAAGAGGATTTGAAAATAAGAGATAATAAAAAGACATAGTGCAAAGGTTGAATTATGTGGAACTACAATGGGTACTTGATCAGTTAGACTTTGATAATACAATGTATTGTTTAATCATTACACTAAGTGGAGAAGATAGTTGAGTTGAATCCTTGTAGAAATAATCAATGGAAGACCAAATGCATAGGCTTAACCAAGTAAAATAAAAGTAGATTAAGGAACTTATAGTAGAAGCTAAGTTATGGTGGTGTTGACAAAGTGATAGCAGGAAGCTAAGAAAAATATAATGTCGAATGAGCATCTATAAAGATCAAGTATTATAAAAGAAAAAGTATGTCAAACAAGACACTTAGTAATGATTGAGTTGTTTAGTGATGACCAAGGCCGATGAACACAGTATTGTCTGAGTGTAGACATTTGATAATTTTTGAAGGAATTGGGATTCCTAAACAAAACAATTAAATTTTCAAACTAGTCAAAGCATGTGAAGGATAAATATTGATGAGGTGGAGCATTTAATGCATAATAAACCATGGTTGAGCATTCATAGGCATGGATTCAAAGACAAATTTTGAGAATTTTTTGGAAGAGAGAAGGCTAATGAACTAATGGAAGGATTTGGGTGAGCCCACAATAGTGAGTAATGCTAAAAAAATCAAATTTTAGGGGTTCATGCAAATCCTAGGGTTCACACAAACCCATAAATTATCTCTCACAAACCCTATTTCAATATGCGTTCATGCAAACATAATTTATGGGTTTGTGTGAACCCTAGAGTTCGCCCAAACATCTAAAAGTCTTGGTAATGTAGTTGGTTTTTCATAACTTATGTTTTTCTTACACTAGAAGTATGGGGAAATGTTAGTTTTGAGTTCAATTTATCCTTTATGGTGTTTTAACATATTTTTGCATAGGTTGGAGGTCATATATTGTCATTTGATGTAAAGTTGGGAAAGATGTCAAAAGGATGTAAATTGTTGCAAAAGTTGTAAGGTAGGTCCAAGTGGTCCAAATCTTGTGAATTGATGCTATGGAGGAAAAATTACACCTAGACATCATAAAGAGACCATAGTAGGCCTATTTGGAAATTTCTAAGGGTTAAATGTCTAAGTTGCTAGGAGATGCAAAAAGTTGTCAATAACTTTGAAAAGTTGTATGACAAGATTTTGGCAAAAAGTTGCATATCATTTCTAATAACTATCTGAAACATCTTACAAAATATATAAAACCATGAAGGAGACCCATTCCAAGGGTTTCTTTTTTTAATAAGTGAATTTTTTAACCTAAAAGCTAAGATAATATTGTTCTAGAATTGACAGTTTAGGAGCTTTTGTTTGCATGAGCACTTCAATGGATTAAAGGACTTTTGTATTCATTTGGTCCTTGTAGTTCATTTTCTTACAATACCTTTCTTTAATATTTCAAGTTGTATTTATTTGGTCCTTGTAGCTCATTTTCTTACAATACCTTTTTTTAATATTTCAAGGTTTTAGGAGTTCTTTTGCTTACAGTTTGAAAATCATTTGCACATAGAAAATCTCTTGTTCTATTTTGGCAATTTCTATGAAAATGGCTCGCCCATGAATCCTCACTATGGAATCATCATGGCCTTGAGGGACATGAAAGTGGAATATTTGTACAATGAATATGCCAAAGAAGAGGCCTAGAAAAACTTGGTTGTTACCTTTCAAGTGATGCCCTAGGTGATCACAATGCTTGCAAGATGATTTTGATTGATTAAATGTGCTGCATAGTTAAATCTAAGAGATGAAGAAAGATGAGGAATGTATGAGGGAACTATATGTGAAAGGATAAGTTTCCAAGACATGTTTTGTTATGCATTTCATTAGACCATAGTAAGTGCTGATGTGAATTGGTCGAAAACATCATTTTTAGGCATTAAAGTAGCAAAAGGGGTGTACAGACATGTTGAGGACCTGAGACCTACAAAATATTGAAGTATTCCCAAAAGGGTATTCATATTAGTAGTTATTTTTACACCTTGTTAAGGGAAATTTAGAGTTGAAGAACAAAAGCCAAGTTTGGAGGCCTAATTCTAATAGGCTTAAATTAGGACAATTTTGCTGAGTTTGAAGGAATAGATAATGAAACCTATCAATTTTGAGTCCAAGAGGGTAGGGGTAGCCTAAAAAACCTCAAATAGAATCCATCACTCCATATTGGAGGTAGAATGACTAGGTTTGATGAAATTGGGTGTTTCAAGGTCATGGGAAGATGTCTCTAGCAAGGCAGCAAGCTGTGAAAACACTGGTGTAACTAGATAGGGAAGAATTGGAGGATAAGATAGAAATCCTCTTGAGGTTAGGGTGACAAGAGGGAAACCCTAATGGGCTAGAATAAAATCCTAGGCAAGCCCTTAGTGAAGAAAGGGCTACAACCAATCTAGCTTACATCAGATTGGTATCGGAGCCTACCAAAGATTTGTGGTTAGTTACATGTCTTTATATACGAAAGAGTCAATAGGGAAGGTAGGCATGGTGACCAATGCAAAACTTTCCATGGAGATGGAGGGGTAAAAGGAGAGGAACAAGCTCGTAGAGGAAGCATTGGAGGAGATGCAAATAAAATTGTAGGAAGTTGCTAAGGCAATGAAAAGGATAGATCAAGAAGGAGAAACTAGTGATAAAGGTAAGGGCAAGGTTGATGAGGAAGATATTATTCCTAAATTAGACCCTCCATTGACTAAGGAACCATTCCTAAAATCCATCAAGGCATTGGGTAGAATGAAACTAAAAGGAATTCATTTTTTTACTAGGAAGATGGATTCTGAACTTTTGATGGAATAGACTGAAGGGATGGAAAACTACTTTGAGTGTGAAGGGATCACTAAAGCACAAAAGGTCAAGGTAGTCAAATCTAGGCTAAGAGGATCAAACACTAACTTGGTGGAAGTATCTCCAAGAAGAGAGGGAGAAGATTGGAATGAAAACAATTGCAAATTGGAAAGCCGTGGTGACTAAGGTAAAGGAACAATACTTGCATGAAAATTATGAAATTCAAATACACAAGAAAAGGCATAGTTTAAAACAAAAAGATATGGATGTGGCAACATATACTAAAGAATTTCAAAAGTTGTTTTTGAGATTGAGAATTCTATAAACTAAGTAAGATTAATTCTTTTGTTTATCTAAATTGTCTTATCATTTCACTAAGAGAAGTTTATTTTATCTTTTGCTAATATAATATTTTTTTATCTTTTACTAAGATAAGTTGGAATTTTGATAGGTATAAAAAACTAGTACAAAAATAGAATTGCAAAAATATAAGTCATGGTATATGATCTACTCGAGAAGAAAGTAAAATTCAAACCAAACCTATACTTGGTCAAAATCAAGCATCTCTACATTCAAAAGCTCAGTGTGTGGAGTCCAACTTAGCAAAGACTTTCTTCCTACTTTGTAAAACTATCTAGGTAGAGTTATTAGAGATATCATCTCAATATGCATCATTTAAAAAATGGAGGAGAGGCTCCTTAAAAGGCCTCTTTAGGGGCATTACACAACTTTAAGAATTAAGCATAGATGACAAAATTAAAATGTCATGAGAAATAAACTTAAAATCAAGAATGTAAAGGAAAAATAGCTTTTCCATTTTCATCAATATTAGGCAATTGAATTAACATGATTCTAATACACTAGGTTGAGGAAGAGGAGTTTTCAAAATAGACGAGGACTCCTCCCAATATTTTTGAATCCTTAGGAAACATATTAAGAATATAATAGGAAAAACTAATTTCTTTTTTCAATTGAAACAAGATAGCTTGCAAGAGTCTTATAAGCAATCTCAAGTTAAGTGTTAGACAGAAAAAAAAAACAATTCAAATGAAATGATATCCCTCATAATACACCACGTTAGACCAATGGCTCATTAACTTTGTAAGACAACTTTCCCAAAGAAAGCTTCTGACAAATCAACTTCCATCAAACACACCACAAGAGTCATATGAACAATCTCATGTGAAGTTTCAAATTTAAAAAAAAAACACTTGTAATGAAAATGATATCCCTCATAATACACCGAGTTAGACCAAATAGCTCATTAACTTGTAACTCAAACATTTCTGAGAAAAACTTTTGGCATCTCAACTTCCATCAAACATACAAGAAAATGAAGATGATTTGAAGCCCGGTGTCTACCCTTGGCAAAATGACCAAAAGTATTTGTATTGGAGTCATAGATAGAGGGTAGATAAGATAATCTCACTAAACAAACATCTTGTCAAAAGGAATCCTATGAGTGAAGGAGGCCACTTAGGTCAAAATAAAAGTGGATCCTACACCTAAAATGCATAATCTAGTACAATTATCTATTTTCCAAACAATCAAAAGAAATGGCCACCCTTAACATCACACACTAAGGAAGAAATTAAGCTTGTAAAACTAAGTCAACTTTGACACTATAACACTTTTAGCTTAGGAATCAAGTTTTAGTGTGTTATGTTGAAGCCGTAGAAAAGGACCTAGAAAACACCTCTATCAAAAGACAAAATCTCTATCCTACCTTCAATCAAATCCGTCTACACAGATTTGGAAGAGGTAAAATATGGAAAAATCTTCAAACCAATCTTATCAACCCCTTTTAAATTTTAGTCTAGATGTATTTTACGAAATTAGTCATTTATTTAAATTTAACACTTAATTTGAAGATGATATTTGAAAACTTTTGAATCCATTTCTCATCAAAACTCTAATCAAATCTTAATAACTAGTTCTACCCACTACTACTCTAATTATATACAACTCAAAATTTTACTGGGCATTCCAATTGAGCCAAAGCCATGAGAAATAACATTTTAGTGAATTTCAGCACACAGTGAATCTCCACACTTCTAAGAAAGAAACCTTTTTTTTCATTGAATAAAATGGGATTGGTAAAACAAAATCCATCACCTTATGTGCAAATGAATCGAATTGCTTAAACAACATGTATTTAAGCTTGATTCTTACACGAAAAGTGTTAAATAGTCAAAACTGACGTACTTTTTCAAGCTCAAAATGAATGTACTACTACAATTTATAATCATTGCAATCTAATATAAACATAAGTTTTCATTGACAATTACTCTTGCATAAGCGCAAATAAAGTAGTCATTCAAAACTGATGAACATTTAAAATTGAAAAACAAACTTCTACTGAAAATTTCTAGCTAGAACACAAGGCAGAAAGAAATAGCCTGATTCTAATGAGCTTTTTCGTCGCCTGGGAGTTTCTCCTTTATCTGATCTACCAAATTTCCCTTGTCTTTTTTCTCTTGATGCACCACTTCCCCGTCTCTCTTCTGAGATGGTATCTTGTCGATTATCTGTTGCATAACTCCTTCATTTTGCTTTTCTTGATGGCCCACTTCTTCTTTCTTCTTGTAAGGAGGAATTTTGTCAATAATCTGCTGCATAACTCCCCCTCTATTTTGCTTCTCATGATGCTCCACTTCTCCTTCCTTTTTATACGGGGGGATTTTGTCAACTATCTGTTGCATGATTCCTCCTCCTCTTTGCTTCTCATTATGCCCAGCTTCTCTTTGCTTCTCATGATGCACGGCTTCTCCTTCCTTTTTATATGGAGGAATCTTGTCAATTATCTGTTGCATGATCCCTCCTTCATTATGCTTCTCTCCAGTTTCTCCTTTCTTTTCCCCAGGAACTTTGTCAATGATCTGTTGCATAATCCCTCCTTTATTTTGCTTCTCTCCCGTTTCTCCTTTCTTTTCCCCAGGAATTTTGTCGACGAGCTGCTGTATATACCCTTCTGCACTTTGCTTCTCTTCATGTCGCACTTCTCCTTTCGTCTGTCCGGGAAGCTTTTCCTTCATCTGTTCTATGGCCCCTCCCTTTGAGTCCGCCATTAATATGTAGTTTCAAGCTTTCAAGTTGAAGCAAAAATAGTTCAAATTTGCAGGTGAAACAGTTATTAGAATGTTCATGTGGGAATATACATTTATAGGGTTAAATTAGGTTTGAGCACTATGGTCCGACGCTGCTTCCGTTTTTCACTAGTTGCCACGTAAATCTAGTGTCGGTGACATTAGTTTATTAAAATATGCGAGGACAAACATTTGGATAAAATTCAATAAAGGCATTTCTATCTACAATCACCTAAGATATTATTTTGTGTGGCGGAGAATACACTAGAAATGATGATTAGCAGATATTATGGTAGTCGAGCGTTATGAGTCATGACATTTTATGTTTATTCTGATGTACTGAGAGATATTTCGTTAGATATTTTGTTAGATATTTTGAGCAGCATTTCGGTCATGTAACCATCGAGATACGTCTCGAAGAATGGATGGGATGGGAGCGCACTCAAGCCAAGAATTCACGAGGAAGCTTAGGTAGATGTCAGGCATCTTCGCGTGTGATAAAATGTAGTGGCTGCTTTTTCCAACCGGAATCTTTTTAAAACAGGAGATGGTATTTAAGCTGAGATATTTATCTAGTCTCATCTAGAAAGTTTGGATATTATTCTTTATTTAAAAGTAATTGATTATTTTATGTCTCACGTTACGTGTGTGAGTTCTAGTAGTAGGATATAGGAGAATAGAGTCAATGTGTATACTGTTTAGATTTTCTTTTTTTTACATTATTCGATTGTAAAAATAAATATAACATATTTTATAAACTACGGTGTGTTGCGTAGAATTTTAATATGATAGTGATGATTGTACTATGTGGGCACGTGAAAAACTAGATCTTGACCCCAACTCTATAAGGGCCCGTTTGGTAGCTGGAATTGGCATTTGGAATTCTAAAAAAATTCTAATCCATTGTTTGGGTCCGCACAATCGGAATTGGAATTGGAAACAAGTGGAATCCGGTATCTCCATTTGACCCTCAAAACAAGGATTCCAAATTTCTTCAAATACTTATTATTTGGAATTCCCGTTTTAATTCCCATTTTAATTCCCATTTTTTGAAAATGAGGATTTCAACTAAAGTAAAATTTAATTGGGTTTGACTTTCGGATGACCATTTGGGGGCACTTTTTTTTGCACTAATTTTTGAAATTTAATTTTTTTAAATGGGGGGAAAATTTCCCGCTATTACTTGCTCATATATTTGACAATGTTGAGTAATTTATCAGGGTTTTTCCTCCTGATCCGCCTCAGTAGTTACTGCAAAAAAGTTTGGTGAAATAACTTTTTCACATACACTGTTTCTCAGTTAAATGAATCATATGTAGGACAAAAACAATCTACTTTGTTGATTTTTTTTGGCGTAAAAGTGTTTCCAGGTAAGATTTCGTAAAATTTTAATACAAATATTTAGACTTTGCACATTTGAGTTTGAATGTTGTGATGATCAAATATTTTATTGGATCTCTACAAATATACATTTTTAATGGGATGTTTCTGACTCTTATTTCATTAATTCTTGTGATTCAGATTCATTCAACGAGACTTGAACAATATACATATTTCATATCAGTAATTATGTGAATTATAATCAATGATATTTTTTTTATAGAGCAAGAGTCATAAAAGTTTTTGTATCCATTAGTACAATCTCATCCTCATCCGTTATGATAATGTTTACTTTCAACATGACTTAATCTTTTTATACTTGTTAAAAATGTTTGGACTTCAACAAACCAAATAAGTATTGAATTTTTTTGCATGATGATAATGCTATAGCTAGATGATAATATTTTGCATGTTATTTTGGCTAGTATTCCAATTCCACAATGTGCAACCAAACGGAGGAAAACTGTATTCTCACAATGATTTCTTGGTCAACCAAACAGTCCCAAATTGGATTCCCTAATCATAATCTGGATTCCAAGTTCCAGAATCCCAAAGCCAGCATTCTGAATGCCAATGCATAATTTATATTCCAGCAACCAAACGGGCCCTAAAGGATTTAGATATCAAATAAACACACATATTCATCTATAATAATGACACCTTTTAAGTTTAGGAGTTCTATATTTTGCTTATTTGATATACTAGAGGTTAAGGTCTTTCATGAGTAGAAAAGTTTATTAATATTCTTTACAACTATTTTGATAGTAACTCTATTTCAATATTAGTTTACATATTGCGAGGTTGTAAGTGTTTTCATTTGATAATCTATGGATGAAAAATACATACTAGTCTTAGTATGTCATGACATTGGAGATGGACCTAATGTATTCTTGACTCAATCAAACTAGGACACTTTGTTAGTAGTTGGAGATGACAAAAGAGTATATTGTTTAGTGATCACGTGTACATTAATAAGTTTATCTCAGTTGTGAGTTGATAAGTTAAAATAGGGAAGTATGGTGCTATTGATGTTGGATTTTATAATAAATATGCTACTATTTTTAATATAAATAGATGTATAATTATTTCACATAGTCATATCAAATAAAAAACATAGTCATGAAGTTACTTTGACTTTCAGCATTATGTGCATTCTTTTTTACATCACCCATTTACATGTCTTTATGTCCTTAAAGTCTCACATGTGAAGAGAGTTCCTAGTTTTCATGATAATCTATGGAACAAAATTAAGAGATCTTTAAATTTTCAATAATCAAAGTATTGATTGATTGAAAGGAAAAAGCAATCACTGTTATAATAGAGAAATGCCTAACTACTATAGATTCTTACACAACTTGTGCACCTAATTACTATATCCTATTACATCACTTATATTAGTTTAATAAAGGATCAAGGTGATTGTACATAATACTTTTCTCATTTTTTAATGATAATTTCTCTTCTCAAATTGTCTTTTAGAAAAAGTCCTATTACTATAAAGCTTACAAAATTGATACATGAAAAGTGAAAATATAAATGTGTTTAGTAAATACAAAACTATGAGATAGTTTCATAGGATATAAAATAAACCTATGGATCATGGAAAATTAATAAAGTGCTAGCGAGAAATGTCATAGCAAAGAAAAAATCTACTATAGCCACATCTATTTTATGATTGCACCTTATTACCCTATATAAATAGTGGAAAGGAGCTTTCAATAGGAATTAAATAAGTGATTGGGTTCCAAAGTCAGAAATGTCATTTGTTTTTAAATAAAAAATGCAACCAACATTTATAACCATAATTGAGCTTTGAGTATTTAGAGAGTAGTTAAAATAAGTAGGTCTAAATGTAGACGATGGATATTCACAAGATTCTTTAAGTTTAAGAAATGATCTTCAAATTAAGATACTACCGTGTCAACATTAATCTAAGCATCCCCACATTAATATTTGAAGGATTAGATGCTAGATCAAACATTAAATGGCCACTATTACTAAAATGCTTCAATAAGGATTATAAAATTCATATTGACTTGGGCATCTTTATAATGTAGCAGATGAGCTATTTAAAGTCATTATTTCCCTTATAGAAAATGTCTATGAGAATGTATCATCCCAACTAACAAGAAAATAACTATTTATTTATTAATCTAAACTAAATTTAAACTTGCATTAATGCAATATTCAAACATTCCCCCTATTATTATATTAATCCAAACAAAAATTGAAGTTAAAATGTTTTAAGCCTAACCCTCTGGAGACTTTGGTGAAGTGCCTTCACCAATCCTACTCACTCACTCAAGAAACAATAAATTGTCCACAATAGTGGACCTCCTGAAAAAATTTCTTAGGACTTATTGGATTGTCTATGTCAATAGATCTCATGACCACAAAATTGGAAGTTATTTATGTAACACAAGAGTTTCCACCTCCCCTCTACAATGAGACACATTTACTCCAAAATTACACATCTCTCCCAAACGTGTCTAATGTCTCCTCTAGTTCTACACATGAGATGCCTTTTCTCCAAACTCCCCATCTCCTATGAGTGTTTCTAGTGCCTCCAAAAGTTCTCAACATGTCACTAATCAAATTTCCCCTCCCACTCCATCCTTGAAGGGATAATCATGATGCCAAGCCCCTTCTTCTATTTAGGTAAACAAATATATAAAATCTTCTCTTTTTTGCTGCAATAAATCTGCCAAGCCTTGAGCTTCTAGGAATATAGATAAGATGCATCTCATCAAATGAATCATCTTAGAGGGAGAGTCTAGATCAATATGATAAATATCATCTTTCCTATGTTTCCTTAATCCTCCTATCATATGTTTTGACAATCTAGTCATTTGGTGACTCCTGCAATTCCATGAAATGCATATCATTCATGATAAAAATATTTTGTAGAAAAAAAGGAATCCATGGAATATATGCAAAGATGACAACATTGAATAAATTATAGATCCATACATCCAAAAATAACATGTGAATTCCCATCATCAAATTTATTTTTAATATTATACCTTATTCTAAAATAGATTTTATACCCTCAAGAATACCAAACCTTGCATAATTAGGCTAGGTAATCAACCTTCAATCCATCAAATATTAGAACTTCAAATAATTAATTTCAAAATCCCAATCATGTCAGACGCATGGAAAAACACTCAAAGACCATGTGAAATTTAACTTATAACTTGCATAAAATAACCTTTAAATGCTTGCAGTAAATCAAACATGAGATGTTTATTCAACAAGCAATACATAATGTATACATTTTCCTCTCTTGCTAAACTATTAGGCCACAAATTTCACTTTTATGCTTTGTTCAGAAGACTTGGAATAGGAAACAAGAATATTATTATAAATATTTGAGAATAAGTGCAATAAGAATATATTAAGACAAAAATATACTTATGTAATTATTTTCATAGAGAACAAAATAAAAAGTTCACCATATTGCTTCAAAATTCATAGTTTGCAAAGCACAAATCTAAATGATTTGAAGATGTAGTGTTCAAACTAGATAGAAATAAATTTGAATATAATAAATGATCACTCCCAATAATGCTTTTTCAAATCCAGTATTTAGGTTCCTATAGCAATGCCACCATTATAAAAAATCTATTTTTAATTTTATTCTTATAATTTTAAAAAAGAACTTTCAAAATAGTATTTCTCATTACTATCTAGTACTACTATGGATAAGTGGTTCTTGAGGAACTCAGGTTAGTGAATAGTCTTGTGTTAGCTAACAATAGACTTGGTGAAAAAACATTAATTCCCCAAAAATCCTTTTGATTGAACTCATAAATCAAAAATTTTTTTTGAACTCATAAATATGTAACCTAGATGATAGCAACAATAGATTAAACAACATATCATTTGATCTATTTAGTTTTGTTGTTCAAAATTTTTATCATTCACCCTCCCTAAGTTTTTATGATGTTTCTGTTTGTCCTACATTAACCCTTGCTAATGTTTATCCTACAATTATTTTTCATACATTATCTATTTTGAAGAAACCTCAATTGCAAATATATTAAAGGCTCTACTACCAAATGAAGGATTCCAGGCTAGATCAAACACAAAATATTCATTATTATTGAAATTCTTCAATAAAGAGTCTAATTATTTTTATTTAATCAAATGTCTTTATAATGTAGCATATTGGATAGTTTAAGCCATTCTTCTCTTATAATAACTATATATCAAAATTGAACTTCCCAACTAACAAGAAACTAATTACTTATCTATTAATCTAAACTCAATTTAAACATAAATTAATCTAATTTTGGAGAATGAAAGAAGAAAATAACTATGCCTTCCATAAGGGATTGATGGCTCTAATTTTTTAGAATTTTATATCTAACACTATAGGCCATTCTATAATTGAGAATTCTATTTATGAGGAGAACGCAAATGTGTTTGATGAGTAAGAGGGTGAGGATAGTTTTGATAATGATGTTGGGGAGGAGTAAAATTATGAGGGTTCAAAGAACTAGTGGACAAATAAGAAAGACATGGATTGGTCTTTTTCTTAAACAAAGAATAAATCTTCTAGATATGGGGAAAAAGATGCTAAAAAGAAGAAGAAAATTGTACGTAGGATTTTTTTGAAGAAGACTATAATGAGGAAAAAGAGAAGATGGCCACTAATTAGGAGGATATGGGTTTTCCCAAATGAGGAAGGACCTTATATATGAGAAACCTAAAAGCCTTAAAGTGCTACTTCGTATTCATCCTTCACCTTTTCCTCCTCCTATTGTGGAAGCTCAAATTAGAAATGACCAACATTTAAGGAGTAAAAGGTGAAGGCACAATACATTCACCTTTTCACCTTTTCCTCTAAATGTTGTGGAAGTTCAATATATTCAAGATATTTAAGGCTTCTATTAAGAATCTTAGGGTTCTAGTCACCAAGATAGATACTACTAATAATGACAAAGCCATTATCTAGTTGCTTGAAGATAAAGATATCCAAGGTGATTTAGTGTCTAGCACTAAGATGAGAACTTGAGTAAACCCTCACAAGAGGGACTAGACAAATAAAAAAAGAATCATTGACATGTTTATGTTGATTTTCTTAAGAATTTAAACTAGTTTATGCTCTCTGCCTATATGCCTCCTTATATTATTTGTATGTGCTTGATCTTCACTAGTTTTTTAGTTCAGGTTTATCTCATTGTTGACTTTTCTTAATTTTGTTGCCATCATTTTTTTCTTTTTTTTGGTTTGTGTTGGTATTTTACTGATATATGTATAGATGATGCAGTACAAGGAAGAATAATCTCTAAAGAAGATGTACTAGACCTCAGCAAATAACCACATTGCCAAAACACAACACAAGATATAAGATCTAATACCAAACACAACTCTTTATTCATAAAATAACTTATTACATGCAATGTGTCAGGCTATAAGGCCTTCCCAATTATAGTCAAATGCAAAGCACATAATACTTCTACAAGATACTTCAAGATCCAACCCGAAACCTAGCTAGTCTATATTTGTAACACAAAATCCCTTTGGTAGAAATCACCAAGGAAGATCTAAACTTGTGCTTGCGAACCCACCAAGCAATCTTCTTGTTTCCCAAGCTCTTCTCAAAGTCCACTCCTCCTCTTTATCGTCTTCTCCAAGATGGATGATTATATCTTAAGACTCCACATGATCCCTTACTTACACCCAACTAAACCATAAGTTAGCATAGGAAGTTACAAATTAAATAACCCCATACATTAAATACATATTTAAGCCACAACTCGGCTTGCAACAACCATTAAATACATATAACCAAATTATATGCAAAGGTCAACTCAAACTAGAAACCTGTCATAAACAACTTGGTCAAAGTAAGACTAAGACATGATCAAGCATAAGAAGAATCACCAAACTACTGGGTATCAGCAAAAACACCAAGCAACACTGAGCTCACACAAGCATAGTCAAGTATTAGTATTTGTCGAGTCCTCCAACAACCAATCCCCTTTATTGACCGAGCTACTCAGTCAACATTGCAACAAATCATAGTCAAGCCATGCAATATAAGTCAGGCTTCGAGTGTATGTTGAGTACCTTCAATGAACGAGTGCCACCATGAATTATGTGTGTGTGTGTATGTATATATACACATATGTATATACACACACATATGTAGATACATATGTGTGTATATATAAATATATATATTTATATATACATATACATGCACACACATAGGCCATATGGGGGATGATTGTAATAAAATCAAGTTCATTATATGATAAATGCAAACATGTACATTTAATCTAGAGTAGGATTTTGACTAGATATATTAGTGGAAGGAAGGAAGTTTTACTGAGACAAAAATAATGCACCTATGAGGTGGTGGAAATCATCTTACAACATGGACAAAGGGATATAGCTAACAAGAATAATTCTAGGAGATATAATTGAAATTCCTTAATGTAGGAGCATCTTGGATATAATGGCAATCTAAAATTATCCAAAAATATCTCTCTTTCTATTTTTGTGTTTTCAATAAGGGTTATTTCAGTGTAGAGTTATATTTTTCCAAATCTTTCTATTTTAATCAAGTTAGTCACATGAGTTCAAAATGCTCTAATTTCATAAGAGGAGGTTCATCTTAGATATATCAGCCTTCCAACCAATTTCCATTACAATATCATATGTATTAGTGAATTTATTACAAAATTTTGTATGAATTTTGGGGATAAAAACATTAGGCTCAATAATTAAGGCCTAAATGAATTTGAAATGAGGTACAATCTCATCTAATATACACTTTCACTATCAACTATTGTATAACAATAGCTATAATTTCTAAAAAGGGGTTATAGTAGCCAATTGGGTCAATGATTTGGAAGTTGTTGGCTCCAGAAGTTGGGTCATCTGAGAATATTATTTTTAAATTGTCTTGAGTTGATTCTATGTAATAAAGTGAAATGATCTAATATTATTTGAGGTTTTTCAACCTTAAGAGTCAGGGAAAAGAAATTAGAACCTTTCCAAGTGATGGAAAATTCCTATACAAGAAAGGCCTATAGGCTGTCTAGGGTAGTTTTAGGTAGTAGTTTGCTCCTTGTCTAGTAGAATATTGTAACAAAGGTGCTCATGTTGGATACAATTGATAATTGCATGATTGTCTTTGATGTTACACAAATGTCATATCAGTCATCAGACAGAGTCTACTGAGCTCAGAAGGTAAGTACAGCTATTGACAGAGTTTACCGAGCTTGCAAGGTAAACAAAGGAAGTTCAGTGTTTACCGAGCTCACTCGATAATTAAAGGATTTGTTGCCGAAAGACAGTGTTTACCGAACTCACTCGGTAAACAAAGGATATGAGATAGGTTGTCAGTATTTACCGAGTTGACTCAGTCATCGAAGAAAAGAAGCAGACAGTGTTAACCGAGATCACTCGGTCATCGAAGAAAAGAAGCAGACAGTGTTAACCGAGCTCACTCGGTCATCAAAGGAAAGTCGGAGAAATCGGTGTTTACCGAGTTCACTCGGCGACTGAAGGATTTCACGAAATTCTCTGTATTAACCGAGCTCAGTCAGTTAACACAGGAATTATTTTCTGTGCAGTATTTACCGAGTTAAGTCGGTCAGTGAAGGATTTCACGAAATTCTCTGTATTAACCGAGCTCAGTCGGTTAACACAGGAATTATTTTCTGTGCAGTATTTACCGAGTTAAGTCGGCCAGCGAAGGATTTCTCGAAGGTTAAGTAATTAAAGTTAATTACTTTATATAATGTATGAAGCCGACTCATAGATTTATAATTGTAACTTGTATTTGAGCCGACTCAATAATCTGAAAGGTATATATGAAGGATCAAGTTGCGAATTCAAGTATGGAAGTATGAATGTGAAAAAGCGAGCAGATATGATTGAATATCTAATATGCGAATTATAAGGAAGGTCAGAGCAAGTTTTTGAAGGATCAGAGATGCAGAGTTGCATTTGATCAAGAGAGGAACAGAACAGAGATCTGTATCAGCAAAAGATAAGTTGTATTTATTTCAGATCACTCATTGTTACTTTCTAACAATTGTAACAGTGTTTTCAAATCTCTTAACAGTGGGTTTAACAGCCTTTTGTAAAATCCTCTAACAAGGTGGCAATTCAGTTGAATTGATCTAAAGACCTCTAGCAAGGCCACTCCTAGCAGGGTGATTAAATCCTCTAACAAGGTCGCACCTAACCGTGTGTTTTGTAACCTTTAACAAGGTTGGCTCCTAACAGGGCTCACTTCAGAAGAGTGAAAAACAGTAACTAGTTACATTGGTGGTTTTTCCCATATTGGGTTTCCACGTTAAATCTGGTGTTTCTTGTCTCTTGTTTCTTGTGTTTTTAGTTTGATTATCTGAGTATCAGCAATGAGTATTTCCTTTGACATCTTAAGGGACTTGTGAGAAAAATTTTTGTAGTAACTGATTCACCCCTCCCCTCTCAGTTACTCCATTCTCATTTCCAACAATTGGTATCAGAGCTTATTGGTGCTTGCAGGAAAAGATTTCAAGGATCTAAGCCAAAGATCAAGATGTCTTACAAGAGAGAAATTCTAAGACTCAACAAAAATAACTTCTCTGCATGGCAAGGATTGATGAAACTTCATTTGGCTACTATTGGTGATACAGGACTGAAATATCTTGATGAAAAATACAAAGAACCTTCCGGCACATTATCTGTCAATGATATTGCTGAAAAGAAGACTCATAACAATATGATGATAGACATTGCATCTGCACTAAGCTATGAAGAATTTGATGATATCAAGGATTGCCAAACCACTTTTGACATGTGGAACAAGCTAAAAGAAATCTATGGAGGAGATGACAATGTGAAAAGAGCAAAAGCATAAATTCTAAGAGGACAATTTGACCAAATGAGAATGAGAGAGGATGAAAACATTGCAAAATATGTTGATAGAATCAAAGCATGTGTCAGTGCAATCAGCGCATCTGGAGGTGATATCAAAGAAGAGACCGTTATAAGCAAAGTTCTCAGAACCTTGCTTCCCATCTATGCAATCAGAGTTTCTGCAATTCAAAAAAGAAGGTGTGAAGCAAATCACAATATCAATTTGGAGGCTATAGTTGGAAGACTAACCGCATTTGAACTAGACAATTTTGACAACTATGTTCCAGCTTCCAAAAACACTGAATCAGCATTTGAGGCCAAACTTTCACTCAAAGATAGAGGCAAAAAGAAATCAGAGTCAGAAAGTGATGATGAATCAGACCAAAGTTCAGACAATGATCTTGAAGTAATTGAAGCTCTACTGGCAAAGAAATACTCCAGAGGCAGAGGAAAATATAAAGGTAAAGTTCCTCTAATCTGTTTTTCATGTGAAGAAATTGGTCATATTGCAGCTAGGTGCCCAAACAAGCAGAACAATGATGAAAAGAAGGGTCATAAATGGAATAGAAAGAAAGATTACAAATCATTCAAGAACAAAGGTAAGAAATCATGTTTTATGGCTGAAAATTCTAAGGATTCTGATAATAGCGAAGATGAAATTGTTTATATTGCTGTGAAAGATGATTCTGATAATGATGAGAAAGATAAAATAGCTCTTATCTCTCATATAAGTATGAATGATACATGGATTATAGACAGTGGTTGCTCTCATCATATGACTGGTGATAAAACTAAGTTTGATCAGTTTGAAGATTATGATGGTGGCAGTGTAAGGTTTGGTAATAATGAACCTCGTTTCATAAAAGGAAGAGGAAGAATCTCTCTAACCAAAGAACTTATATGCAACAATGCCTATTGGGTAGAAGGTCTTAAATATAACTTGCTAAGTGTGGCACAGTTACTCAATACTGGATTTAAGGTGGAATTCATGCATGGAAAGGCAAGACTGTTGAATGAGCAAGGAAAGCTGATAGGATCTGGCACACAAACTAAAGGTAACTTGTTCTACCTAGAACTTGGTGAATGCTCATGTTTTATTGCTCAAATTGAAGAAAGTTGGTTATGGCATAAGAGGTTGTGTCATGTCAATTTTGATAATCTGGTGAAGATAAGCAAATTCAAAAAGGTAAGAGGCATTCCTAATATAAAGAAACCTGAGGTCGGTTTATGCAAGAATTGTCAGATTGGAAAAATGGAAAAGACTAGTTTTAAAAGTAAAAGCCATCAGTCTGAAGATATATTAGAAATTGTGCATACTGATTTATGTGGACCCATTGGAATTGAAAGTTATACTGGAGAAAAGTTCTTCATTATTTTTGTTGATGATTACTCAAGAATGATGACTGTTATGTATCTAAGGAATAAATCAGAAGCTTTTGAGAAATTCAAATGGTACTTGGCAAGAGTAGAAAAAGAAATAGGGAAAAGATTGAAATACTTAAGGTCAGACAGAGGTGGTGAATTCATTTCACATGAGTTCAATAACTTCTGCATTGAAAGAGGAATTAAAAGACAAGTTTCAGCACCAGGAACTCCAGAACAAAATGGGATAGCTGAAAGAAGAAATAGATCCATTATGGATTGTGCAAGGACCCTATTGATTGAAAAGAACATTGCTATCAAATACTGGAAGGAAGCTATCAGCACTGCAGTTCATACCTTGAACCGAGTACAACTGAAAAAGGACTCATTCAAAACTCCCTATGAATTATGGTATGGCTACAAACCCAATGTAAGTTATCTGAAAGTATTTGGAAGCAAATGTTATATTCTGAAAGAATCTAGAAAAGGTAAATTTGATGTAAAAGGAGATGAAGGAATATTTCTAGGTTACTCTTGTAAAAGCAAAGCATATAGATGTTTAAATCTATCTACTCACAAGGTCATAGAAAGTGCACATGTGAAAGTTGATGAGTTTGCAGAGAAATCAGAAGAAGAAAGCAAGAAGGTTCCTGAAGACTACAGAAGATTTATTTACATTGAACCTGATACTATACCAAGTACTCCAGTTAATCAGGAATACTCAACTCCTGAGTCATCAATGACCGAGTTGCAGGAAGTTCAAACCGAGACACAGGAAGTTTTTACCGAGCTAAAAGAATCCGAGTCACTTTCAGACTCTACCAAGCAAGTATCTACTGAGTCTGAATCTACCGAGCCAGAACAGCAAGAATATGAAGTACAAAGGGACAACAATGAAACTCATTCAAGAAGTAAAGAACCTGTGTTAGCTAAATATGTCAGAAGGCATCATACTCCAGATCAGATCATTGGAGACAAATCTGAAGGAACTCTGACAAGAAGTAAGTTAAAAGGCACTTGTTTACTTGCTGATTTTGAACCCAGAAATATCAAAGATGCATTGGCAAATGATAGTTGGATTGAGGCTATGAATGAAAAAATAGAACAGATAGAGAAAAACAAAACATGGACTCTTGTATCTAGACCCAAAGATAAGAATGTGATTGGAACAAAATGGGTATTCAGAAATAAACTAAATGAAGATGGCAAGGTATCAAGAAACAAAGCTAGACTAGTATGCAAAGGATATGCTCAAGAAGAAGGTATAGACTATGGAGAAACCTTTGCTCCTGTTGCAAGATTGGAAGGTGTAAGAACCTTACTTGCATATGCTTCTCACAAAGGATTCAAAGTTTATCAGATGGATGTCAAGTTAGCATTTCTCAATGGAATACTGGATGAAGAAGTTTACATTGAACAACCTGAAGGTTTTGTTGATCCAGATAAGAAGAACATGGTCTGCAAATTACACAAGGCGCTGTATGGTCTAAAACAAGCTCCTAGAGCATGGTATGAAAGATTGCATAACTATCTTATTTAGATTGGTTTTCAAAGGACTAATGATAACAGTAACTTGTATATAAAAGAAGGTCCAGATAATAAGATTGTTTTGGCAGAAATATTTGTAGATGACACTGTTTTCACAGGCAATGATGATCTATGCAAAGAATTTTTAGAACAAATGAACAAGGAGTTTGAGATGTCTATGTTTGGTGAGATTAAATTCTTTGTAGGTCTTCAAATCCAACAAAGTAAGAATGGCATCTTCATCACACAGTCAAAATACATCAAGGAGATATTAAAAAAATTTGGTATGGAGGATTGTAAACCAGTTGGAACCCCTATGTGTACTGGATTAAAACTTACCAAGGAAGATGAATCCAAAGAAGTGGATCAAACACTGTATAGATCTATGATTGGAAAGTTGCAGTATGTAGTACATACTAGGCCAGATATTGCCCTTGCAGTCGGTATTGTAGCAAGATTTTCAGCAAAACCAAGAGAAACTCATATAATGGCAATCAAAAGAATAATGAGATATTTGAAAGGAACTTAAGATTATGGGTTATGGTATAAATTTGGAGGTAATTTGGATTTGAAAGTATTTACTGATGCTGATTGGGCAGGAAACCTTGATGACAGGAAAAGCACAAGTGGAGGAGCATTCTTTCTTGGAAAGAGATTGGTTTCTTGGACAAGCAAAAAGCAGAGTTGTACATCCCAATCTACAGCAGAGGCAGAGTATGTTGCTGCAGCAGTAAATTGTCCAAATATTGTTTGGTTTAAGCAATTATTGCAAGGAATGAGGATGGAAATCAAAGAACCAGTTGTTATGTTCTGTGACAATACTAGTGCAATCAATATATCAAAGAATCCAGTGATGCATTCTAAGACCAAGCATATTGCAATCAAATATCATTTTGTCAGAGAATTAGTACAAGACAAGGAGATCAGATTGGAATATGTCAATTCAAAGGAACAAATTGCTGACATATTCACAAAGCCACTACCTAAGGATGCATTCTTGTATCTCAGAGGTAAGTTAGGGGTTACACCCCTATCCGAAATTCACTAAAAACAAGTTTTAGTGATGCATCAACACATACCAAAATGAAAATCTATCTGTTGATGCAGTCAAATCTGGAAGCTTTGCATATGAATCAATACTAAAGGTACATTACAATTCATTTTAGTTCTATTGTCTTTGGCATTTGTTGTCAAAGAGGGAGAGATTTACTTTACTGTCATATCTTTCTGAAATTTGTGTGAAAAAGAAAGTTCTTATGTAATTCCTTCACAGAGGGAGATTACTGAAAGAGGGAGAGTCTATCATCTTAGAGGGAGAATTGTTTTGATAACACATTATGCTGATAAGGAATTGTTTTCAAATTTCATTCTGCTATGACATGTTGTGTTGCCATCAATGCCAAAGAGGGAGATTGTTGGATACAATTGATAATTGCATGATTGTCTTTGATGTTACACAAATGTCATATCAGTCATCAGACAGAGTCTACCGAGCTCAGAAGGTAAGTACAGCTGTTGACAGAGTTTACCGAGCTTGCAAGGTAAACAAAGGAAGTACAGTGTTTACCGAGCTCACTCGGTAATCAAAGGATTTGTTGCCGAAAGATAGTGTTTACCGAACTCACTCGGTAAACAAAGGATATGAGATAGGTTGTCAGTATTTACCGAGTTGACTCAGTCATCGAAGAAAAGAAGCAGACAGTGTTAACCGAGATCACTCGGTCATCGAAGAAAAGAAGCAGACAGTGTTAACCAAGCTCACTCAGTCATCAAAGAAAAGTCGGAGAAATCGGTGTTTACCGAGTTCACTCGGCGACTGAAGGATTTCATGAAATTCTCTGTATTAACCGAGCTCAGTCGGTTAACACAGGAATTATTTTCTGTGCAGTATTTACCGAGTTAAGTCGGTCAGTGAAGGATTTCATGAAATTCTCTATATTAACCGAGCTCAGTCGGTTAACACAGGAATTATTTTCTGTGCAGTATTTACCGAGTTAAGTCGGCCAGCGAAGGATTTCTTGAAGGTTAAGTAATTAAAGTTAATTACTTTATATAATGTATGAAGCCGACTCATAGATTTATAATTGTAACTTGTATTTGAGCCGACTCAATAATCTGAAAGGTATATATGAAGGATCAAGTTGCGAATTCAAGTATGGAAGTATGAATGTGAAAAAGCGAGCAGATATGATTGAATATCTAATATGCGAATTATAAGGAAGGTCAGAGCAAGTTTTTGAAGGATCAGAGATGCAGAGTTGCATTTGATCAAGAGAGGAACAGAACAGAGATCTGTATCAGCAAAAGATAAGTTGTATTTATTTCAGATCACTCATTGTTACTTTCTAACAATTGTAACAGTGTTTTCAAATCTCTTAACAAAGTGGGTTTAACAGCCTTTTGTAAAATCCTCTAACAAGGTGGCAATTCAGTTGAATTGATCTAAAGACCTCTAGCAAGGCCACTCCTAGCAGGGTGATTAAATCCTCTAACAAGGTCGCACCTAACCGTGTGTTTTGTAACCTTTAACAAGGTTGGCTCCTAACAGGGCTCACTTCAGAAGAGTGAAAAACAGTAACTAGTTACATTGGTGGTTTTTCCCATATTGGGTTTCCACGTTAAATCTGGTGTTTCTTGTCTCTTGTTTCTTGTGTTTTCAGTTTGATTATCTGAGTATCAGCAATGAGTATTTCCTTTGACATCTTAAGGGACTTGTGAGAAAAGTTTTTGTAGTAACTGATTCACCCCTCCCCTCTCAGTTACTCCATTCTCATTTCCAACAGCTCATGCAAGTTTGCATATTGTATTGTTGAATTCTATAATTCTACACTTTTGGAGATAATAAGAAGCCCATATTTTGTTCTTGCAAAATATTGGTTTTCCTTTATTTTCTATTGTGTGTTTTTGGTACTAAGGGGAGCATCCTTCTTCAACCCTCAAATCTCCATGGCTAGATGTTGTAGAGGTAATTATGAGGAATCTTGCCCTTGATGGAAAATTTTACATTAATTTTAGTTACGATTTTGTGTTCCATAACAATGTTAGGCACAATAAGTTCATTTATTTTCTATTTTATTATTTATCCTCTCTAGTCCATAGTTTACAAGCTAATTCCAAAAACCCTAAATCCCTTTTTCTTAATGAGGGATTTATTTTTACTATAATGGACCATAATAGAGGATTGCATTTAGGGAAAAAACTATCCTCATTATTTAGGTATTGAATTAAAAATAAATGTTAGGGTTCATTATCAAGATACACCCTCTAACTAGGAGTCCAAGATTCATTAAATGGTGAGGAGGTTTTCCATTGTATTATAGGAAGCACCCTTGTACCACCTCCTTCTCCAATAAAACAAACACAATCTTTTTATGATAATGATTATGGAATTGTCCTTCTAATGGATAATTTTTAAATCTCTATACCCTAGTATTGATATAAGGGGAAAGGGAAAGCTTTCCATTTAAAAAATAAAAACCTCTAGGTTGCATTCTACTAGGATTAGGATAAAACATTCAATAATTTGAAAAAAATGTTTAAACTATATATCCTAATAATATTTTGGGACATGTTCTTCAAACTTCATAGAATACATAATATGTGGACATGGGAATTAATGTGGATATTCATGTTCATGGAGGTAAGGATACGTCAATCAAGAAGGGTTCCTTAGATCATGAGAACTGTAATATAGATTAATTTGTCAAAGACATGGTGGATATTCAATATTCTTTGATTTTGTGTATGATTATTAAAATTAATGTTTTAGAAGATAGAGCCACATATCTACCCTCTAACTATAGTATTGATAATATCATGGCTAGTACCAAGTTTTTGCTAAGTGCATTCAAGATCTCAATGAATACCATCAATACCACTTTTAGAATTTAGATAACACTATGAATGGGACTGAAGACAAACTAACAACAATTTTTTATGTTAATTAAAATACCAATGATATCACCACCAAGGGAACACAAAAATTTAATGAATAGGAAAAATGTATAAAAATCATTTTTTGAGATAGTTTTCCTTCTCCATTTGTTAATGCTAAGTTGTCCATGAAAATTTAAGTAATAGATAAAGGTGTAATTAATAAGAATAAAAAACCTATTGGGAACAAAGGTGCAACCAAAAATGAGAATGGGGTAGTTTTAGTAGCTTGACCCATGACCAAATTGAGGAGTATATACAATGGGATCACCTCAATTTTAATTTTAAATATTGTTATTAGTAAAATTTCTAGTGTTAATGATGAGATTATGTAAAAGAAAAATACTTTGGTTAAACATGTGTAAGCTCTTTTATGGCTTTGTTCTCTATATTTTCTCTTTTGGACTATCATTTTGTTGATGGTTTGTGTTTGGATTTTAAACATGATCATTTTTTTGTGCTAAGTATTTTTATCCCTTCAATATAAAATTTCTTGGAAGTTAAATTGAGGTTAAACTATTTTAATAAGTTTATGCATACAAAAATATGTATAAAAATATAAACTAGCAATAACTATGAAATCATCAAAAAATATTAATATAATAGTCATAAAAGAAAATATTTCATGAAAAAAATAATTTTTAGCAAAGTTGTACATTAATATTGATCTATAATTTTTATGATGTGATATCAACAAGGAACATTTTACACTCTATAAAGTTCTAGTACTAATCATGGACTTCAAAAATATTATTGTGAGACAACTATTTCATACCTACAATACATAGACAACTTTAAAAAAAAAAAAAAGATTTCACAAAAATAATACATAACAAAATCTCAATATAATGCAAAAATCTATGTCTACCTTGAAAATCATTGACATCACATAGAAATAAATGGTGGGTTGTACCCAAATCCAATACAACTATGAAAAATAAATCATTAGAGAATCACATCCTCTATTGGAAAATTAATATTGGAACAATTTTTTTTGTCATTGATGTCAAATCTATGGATGAGACATATTGCTAACTAATCTAAATGTCATATCTTTTCAATTGAAGAAGATTATTTGTGAAGTTACTCATGACTATAGCACCTAGAGGAAAGGTTGAAGTAATGAAAATGAAGTTACAATCGACATTATATTAGATAGAATTTGATAAAGAAAAGTAATTGTTTATGTCAAGAAAGCTAGGCTAAGTTGAGAAAAAGAGTAAAATACTAAGGAGTGTCGAGTAATGCTAGTGTCAACTAAGCTACAAGTAGTGATGACCAAATCTAGCGTTGACTGAGCATTAGCATCAATCAAGCAAGTTAGTTGATGCTAAGCTAGGAAGATTTATAGTGACTTAGTATTTTAGTGTTGATTGAGTATCATAATTTAGAGATTGTTGAGTGATAGTGAGAGAAAAAAATTCAAGGAAATCATAAGATCAAGCCAACTTAGTTCATTTCTTGGGAGATGTATGATTTGGGGGATATTTTTCATCAAAATTTGAAGTATCCCCAAAACTCCAACAATTAGTGTCAGATTGAAGTCCCTAGAATTCTGGACCCAACGCAACTTGAACGAGAAAAAAAGGAGTCCATACGCTCAAGTTATGGCCAGTCAAAGTTGGGTCAAACTTAGGTACAAAGACAGTCAGAAAAGAAAAAATTGAAACATCCTAGAATCAGTCAAAGTTGGCATCAAATTGAAGGGTTCGTCGAGAGCTTTCTGACGATGTTTGTTTCGTTAAAATCGAAGCTCGTACGTGAAAGTTATGCCTAGTCAAAGTCATGGTCAAACAAGATCTCAAGGGTTGACCAAAAATAGATGGGAAAATTTGGCCATCTCTAAATTGGTTGAAAATGACATCAACTCGAAGGTCTCATCACCATGATTCCAATGCTGTTTGTTTCATCGAAAAAGGAGTTTGTATGCAAAAGTTATGAGTGGTCAAAGTTCGCCTAGGAAAAGGGTTGACCAATGACATGGCAAGTATGGTCAACATGCTCAGCCAGTCAAAAGTTAACATGTGGAATTACATGGCAAAAAAGTGGTGCCACGTGTATGGAAAGGAAGCCCATGTGGCACCTTAGACTATACGAAAGGTGTACATGTGGCAATCCACGTGGCAAAGGAGAGAACAGTTTTGTGCCACGTGGCACCTATGTGTCGGACAAGACAATTTATTTCACCAAAATATTTGTTCAAATTTGAACCTACGACCTCTGAGGTCCAAGAAATTGGACGCTGGCTATTGGGCCACAAGTTGACTTCAAAACTATAGCGACGCAATTTATATTTAAGGTTTCTCGCATTGATATCGACCTTTGAAAGGCTGACGGTGGTGGTGGCCTGTCCAAAATTGGGTGGGCCATTGTGCTATTGTAACGTTTGGTTATATATTCAGCATAGGTTGTTTTTAAACCTTAACAAACCCACCAACCTCTTCTAAATAAGGGTTCTGTTATATGGTTGGGATTTTATACCCCAATTTGGTTTTAAGTTGAATTTTTAAAATAGCCAAAGGGGGATTTTGGATATGGGGTTAATTAATAAGCCCTATATTTAAAACAATTTGTTTTAGCCCAATTTTGGCACTTTTTTTGTATAAAAAAGGGGGGTACTTTTGCTTAGAGAGGACCCATTCCGATTTCCCAAGCATCCTGATGTCATTCCTGATGTTCTTAGTCTGTAGTTGAGCCCTTTCAGGCAAAGTCTTCTTGGCTCTTCAGTAACCAATCTTGCGCCTTGGGAGCTTGTTACAGGATGGTTTCGAGTCAAGATTTGTGTAGTGACCTTGTGGATGAATTGGAGCACATTGTAATCAACTTTTAGAGCATCATTTTATACATTGATCACTTAGTTGAGTTAGACCTGGAGATGTAGTCTGCCTAGCCAAATGAACTCCAAAATCAAATCGGTTATCTCTCTCTCTCTCTCTCTCTCTCTCTCTCTCTCTCTCTCTCTCTCTCTCTCTCTCTCTCTCTCTCTCTCTCTCTCTCTCTCTGTGTGTGTCTCTCTGTGTCTCTCTGTGTCTCTCTCTTTCTCTGTTTCGTGTGCTTTAATGTGATTTTTAGTTTACTTAACTATCATTAAGTTCTGTATTCCACATTGAACTAAATCAAAGTGGTTAAGTAAATTGGCATAGAGTCAATGTTTTAACACATTGCACTAGCACATCAGAGGTTCTTTGTAATTACTTTCCTTTTGGTTCCTATCATTCTTAATGTTTAATGTATTTTCAGTCAAATATTAGACATTAAGCATCTATACACTTATTCTGTAATTTTTTTTCACTTACTACTCATTGCCTAGATCCTAGATCAAAATCAGATCAAATTTGGTATCAGAGCCAGGTTTTGCAAACTGTGTATGAGGTGATTGCAGGTGTACTTTTCATGATGACACTAGAAAGGGATGAATTAACTCCATCTATGATGGCGAGTATTCATTCCATCACAGAGAAAGTGGAATTGCTCATTCAAGACTATCAAGAAGAAGATGATAGAATCCAGGGATTTGGAAGAAGCCAATCATCAACTTTGACTAGAGAATGAAAATCTCTGAAGGCTTCTAGAAGAAGCTAATCGAGAAAAGTAGATCTTGCATGAGATGTTTCGAAGAGAGAACATTGGAAGGAGTCCTCTTTGTTTAGAGAGTGTGGGCATGTATGCACCAAGCCCACAAGTAGAAGGAAGTTCCTCATACTCTCTACTCACTCCATCGTGAAGTATGACTACATCATTAGTTGTGAAGTCTTTGCCAAAGAAAGGATTCTGTTATGGCCATGATAGATGGGCTAATTATGGCTTAAAGGAGAATGCAAGCCATTGTGCTTTTTCCAAACAACCAGAGTACCTGAGATAGTTTCAAGCCCCTACCAACCACAGTGGTTGGATAAAGGCATCTTCTACATTAGAACAGAAGTAGGAACCTTAACATCACTCGATTGGAACCTTTAAGAAGCACACAAAGGGCATCGGTGGGAAACTAATGTCCAAAATGGGATATGTTGGCAAAGGCCTGGGCATCAGTGAGTAGGGCATGACCCATCCTATTGAGGCAAAGCAGAGGCCTTGAAAGCTAGGATTGGGATTCGAAGAAACTAACAAGAACTCTAAAGCCTTGTCGAAGACAAATTCTCTCAACCATGTTGAGGCTGAATCTTCTATGAAGAAGAAGGTCAAGACACATGAAAGGATCCAGAACTTTTGCACCCATTGCCAGATAAGTGGCCATTGGATAGAGAAGTGTTGGAAGTTGCACCCAAAACTTTGACACTTCCCTAAGTTCGTTGCAGAATCCAGTCAGCCCAGAGTAGGAAAGGAAGGGATCAAGGTGGCACCTAATACCACTAGGAAAGAGTCTAGGGCACAATCAGCACCAATAGTCTCCAGCCCTCCTGAAGTAGTCCTAGTGGAAGCACAATAGAGGAGTGAGAAACCTAAGAAGGGAGGTTCTATTGAACAACTCTGTAAGAGTTGGGAATAGTTTTCTGCTAAATAACGACTTTTTCTTTTTGGGTATTACCTTTATAGGGGAATCTTGATAGTAAGCTAGTATGTTTTTGAATATATTACTGTAAAATAAAAATTGTATGTAATAAAGTTGTATAATCCTAGGGATGAGATGTTTGTACAACTATTTAAAGCCATGTCTTTTGTAATCCATAAAAGAGGATACTTTGAACTTCTTATTATAGCATTTTTTTAGAGTGGGGCTCTTCAGAAGAAGCACTTGTTATACTAGCTATTGTGATTTCGAGTGACAAGGAATGACTAGCTAATGCCTTTAAAATTCTCTGCTTTATGACTCGATTAAAGATGGTCAATTGGTGACCAATGTTCCTTCAGGTCTTTATCATGGCCTTGATTCATATGCAACTATTTAGAGGTTTATGGTGACATCTTTAGTCAGCTTTTCTAAAGAACAAAAGTGAAGGAATGTTTCAGGTTGAGGCATTATTACCATCACTTGTGCAGTTTGTAGGGAAGAAGAAGCATCAAAAGTGACTAGGCTAGAATGCAAACTTGAACTACCATCATCAGAAGCACTGAGTGATAGGTTTATCATGCTCAATTTTTCTTCTTACTTTATGGTTTATCAAAGTCCTGTTTGTACTGCATTCCTTTTCTACCAGAAGTCCTAGTGTGACTGAAGTACGAGTCAAATGTAAGCATTGCAGTGAAAGTTTCAAAAATGGCAATAGAACTGAGACTTGTAACCAGGAAGCTTTAAGTTCTAATGTATATGCTTTTGGCGGACCAAAAGCCTTTTAAGTGGGGAGGCTTGATCCAAGGGATATTTTTCATCAAAATTTGAAGTATCCCCAAAATTCCAGTAATTGGCATCAGATTGAAGACCTTAGAATTCTAGACCCAACTCAACTTGAACAGGTGAAAAAGGAGTCCGTACACTCAAGTTATGGCCAGTCAAAGTTGGGTCAAACTCAGGTACAAAGACCATCAGAAAAAAATTCAAACATCCCAAAATCAAGAAAATTTGGCATCAAATTTAAGGGTTCATCAAGAGCTTTTTGATGATTTTTTTTTGTCGAAATCAGAGCTCGTACGCAAAAGTTATGCCTAGTCAAAGTCATGGTCAAATAGGATCTGAAGGGTTGACAAAAAATAGGTGGGAAAATTTGACCATCTCCAAATTGGTTGAAAATGACATCAACTTGAAGTTCTTGTCACCATAATTCCAAAACCATTCGTTTCATTGAAAAAGGAGTTCGTATGCAAAAGTTATGAGTGGTCAAAGTTTTCCTAGGAAAAGGGTTGACCAATGACATGGCAAGTATGGTCAGCATGCTTAGCCAGTCAAAAGTTGACATGTGGCATTACATGGAAAAAAAGTGGTGCCACGTGTATGGCAAGGAAGCTCACGTGGCACCTTGGACTATACAGAAGGTGTACATGTGGCAATCCACATAGTGGAGGAGCAAACAGTTTTGTGCCATATGGCACCTATGTGGTAGACAGGACAATTTATTTCACCAAAATATTTGTTCAGATTTGAACCTGTGACCTCCGAGCTCCAAGACCATGGGTTGACTTCAAAAATATAGTAGTGCAGTTTCTATTTAAGGTTTCTCATGCTGATATCGACCTTTGAAAGGCCGTTGGTGGGGTTTGAACCCCCAACTAGCAACCTGTCCAAAATTAGGTGGGCTGTTGCACTATTGTAGCATTTGATTATATTTTCAGCATAGGTTGTTTCTAAACCTTAACAAACCCCCCAACCTCTGCTAAATAAGGGTTTTTTTATAAGGTTGGGATTTTATACCCCAATTTGGTTTTAAGCCAAATTTTTAAAATAGCCAAAGGGGGATTTTGGATATGGGGTTAATTAATAAGCCCTATATTTAAAACAATTTGTTTTAGCCCAATTTTAGCACTTTTTTTGTATAAAAAGGGGGGTACTTTTTCTTAGAGAGGACCCATTCCAGTTTCCTGAGTATCATGATGCCATTTTGAAGGAGAGAATTCTAGAGGAGATTTTTGGAGAGAATTTTTGAGAGCCACTCCATGATGTTGATGTTTTGAGTCTATAGTCGAGCCCTTTGAGGAAAAGTCTTCCCAACTCTTCAGTAACTGAACTTGTGCCTTGGGAGCTTGTTACATGACAATTTTGAGTCAAGATTTGTGTATGACTTTGTGGATAAACTATAGCACGTTGTAATAAATTTTCAGAGCATCATTTTATACATCGGTCACTCAATTGAGTTAGAGCCGAAGATGTAGTCTGCCTAGCCAGATGAACTTTGAAATCAAATTGGTTGTATCTTGCTCTCTTTCTCTATTTTGTGTGCTTTAATGTGCCTTTAATTTTACATAACTATCATTAAGTTCCTTATTCTGCATTGAACTAAATCAAAGTGGTTAAGTAAATTGGCATAGAGTCAGTGTTTTAATGCATTGCACTAGCACATTAGAGGTTCTCTGTAACTACCTTTCTTCTAGTTCCTAACATTCTTAATGTTTAATGTATTTTTAGTCAAACATTAGACATTAAGCATCTGTACACTTATTATACAATTTTTTTTCAGTTAGTACTCATTGCCTGGATCCTAGATCGAAATTAGATCAATGTAAAATGTGTTGAGTATTTAAGATTGATGAGTTGGATCATTAAATTCAAGGAGGTGATTAGGTAAAGACCCAACAGAAATATTCTAGAGAAGTTTTTAGACGATGATCAAGAAGATGAGTAGATACATTGAACTAAGCTGAATCTAATCATAAACCCTAAGATCTATGGTGGATGTAGAAAATGGTAAAGTATAAATTGCCTATTTAAAGACATAGATAATTGATCATTTGGTGTGATGTCCAACTATGTCTAGTTAAGCCAAGCCAAGTCTAGTCAGTGTGTGTATGAGTGAGTTTGTATGTAAAGAGACATACAAAATGAGGCTGATGAGAAGCACACAAGTGTGTGAATGCGAAGCTAAAGGAGAAATCTTGCAGATATGATGTTGTTGTTGATAATCAAACTAGAGCAGAGGGCTTAAATGTTGATGAGAAGAGTGGAATGATTTCTTGAAGACTGCCCAAGGGTATGTGAACCAAGTTGTGGTACCAAAAACATGACACCTAATATTTTATTTTTGATTTTATAAAGCACATATGCGCCATAGCATGCACACGCTTTGGCTTGGGCCCCACAAGCCTCATGCTTGTGGAGCACTAGCCAAATCATATGCACATTATAGCGCATACATGCTTTGGAAATAAAAAATGTTTATAAATGGGCTGCAAACCTATGATCCATTTTATCATTTCATTTGGCTTTTGTGTTTCTCCCAAATAGTGTGCACATAGATTGAAGTTAAAGAATTTTGTTACCTATCTCCTCAAAGTGCCTCCTCGTCACCAAAGTTCAAGATTGGGATCACATAGTATGCTTTCTACTCTTGTTTTTGTATTGTTTTATATGTTTTTGCATTGTTTTGTAAGTTTTTATATTTTTTTGTAGGTTTTTTCAAATTTTCTTTGAATTTTTTTATTTATTTAGATTGAAATTGGTTTCTTATCAAGAAATGTAAATAATCAACCCCCAAATCCCTAGCCGAATCAACACAATCAAAACAAAAACCCTCCACAAGATCCTAATCAAAACCCTCCACAAGATAAAAATCTAAACCCTCCACAACAAGAGCAAGAAATTTTGCAACTTGCACCAATTGGAAGACCTCCTCTTGGAACCTAACTCAACATTATGAATGAAATAGAAAGAGGGAAAAATTGAATTAGAAACACTCATTGGTAGGTTGAAATCTTGTGAACAAACCAATTTGATAAGAGCACAATTGGCATCCTCTCTTGAGTTCATTATGACCCATGTAGCTTTTGTTAGTGTTTAGTTGGATATTTGTCATGTTAAGAGGGATGAACAAAGAAGATATTATGCAAACAAATTATCACAACAAGATATTAAAAAAAAAGAAAGACCAAAAGGTAGCATTTGTGCATTGTTTAAAAATCCTTGTAAACAAAATACTGTTAGACATACAACTAAAAGGTTCCCCATCTATTGGTGCATACATGATGGTATTAGAAATAACTTTTTGGATAGATGGTGGATGGTCTTTGATGCCCCTCCCTGCAATAATGAGGTTCCAATGCATTTCTTAAAGAAATTGTATTATGAATTTGTCCTTGGGGAGATCCCCACTTATTTTGATATATTAGAATCTCAGGGTAGAGGTAGGGGGTCATCATTTGAGAGGTCGAGGGCACATCGTGACCCTAATGTAGTTAGGGCACCTATTTTCAAGCCACAAAGTGAGCATGTGATTATTCCTTCAGTTGAGAAGGAACATGTAGAGACTAGTACTCTAGGGACTATTAATGCTTTGACATAGACCCTCATTCATTATACAAGTCCATTAGTTGAGGAGGAGCCTTTTGTGTGTCATGGTCACATGTGCACATCATGTGGATCCTTATGCACATTTGGCAATCATGATGGAGATAGTATGGATGGTGGGCTAGTCATTGATCAATTCCCGAGTCAGACATTTCGCATTGACACATAGGTAAACTATGATTATAATAAACTAATTTGATCACATTTCATATGTATAATGAATGATGAATTAATTAACATGTATTGACATTGTTCAAAATTTAGGGTAAGAGTATTGCCAGCCCTAGTATAGATCCCATAGACCCATTTTTCATCCTATGAATGAGTCGAGAGGTATGTATCGATTTAATCATTTAAATTAATACATGTATTTATTAAGTAATCATATGAAGGATTGACAAAAAAAGTTTATGCATGTGCATCAGTTCTCTACTAGACCATCGACATTCACAAGGGACTCCAAGCCTAGGCGTGATATGAGCTTCATAGAGGTACATTTGTTTCATGTTAATTTAATTCATTTGATTATATTTATTTCATGTTTCATGTTACATGTAAATTGTATTATATGACATGTAGTTGCTGACATCTGAGACTCCTCATCTTCGCTAGTCCATCAATCTTGGAGTTGCTACAATGATGGCTAGTTTAGAGCCATTGACCAAGGTATGAAAGAATTTTCTTGGTTTTAGTTATTGTTTATAATAGTTATTATCAAAATCTCTAATGTTATTTATAAGTGATTATATTGATTAAATTGTTGTAGGGCCTTGTTACACTCGATCATCCACGAGCCTTTGAGGTGAATGTACAGAGTGATTATTTGATGGTGGTAAGAAAATAATTAATTTTTTGTGTACATATATTTGATTTCAATGTATAATAATTATTGATTCATATCTACTTTGGTTGTATTAACTCGAATTATAGAAAACCCTAAACAAGAGGACAAGCAAGCATGTGAGAAAGACCCCATCATCCCCATCATCTCCCTCCACATGATGACCACAGACCTCTAGGGATTTTTTTCCTTCCTCTTGTGGGAAGGAGATTATATAGTTGATAGACACACATGTATAGGTACTAGTGGATATATATGTTGGATTTTATGTCAGTTGACATGTTCAATATACATTTGATGTATATATGTCATTTTATATTTGATGTATGACATATATTTGATGTATGAAATTATTAGACTTATGACATTATTGGTTAATATATGATATGTTTGTTCATGTATGAAATTTTTGGTTATCATAATATATTATGTGTTTGTTAATGTATGACATTATTGGTTATCATTTTATATTATATGTTTATTCATGTACAACATTATTGGTTATCATAATATATTATATGTTTGTTCATGTATGACATTATTGGTTATCATAACATATTATATGTTTGTTCATGTATGACATTATTGGTTATCACAATGTATATCTTGTTTTTATTGTTTACGTTTTAAGTACATTTCATGTATTTCATTTAATGTAAATTGCATCCAAAATGATGTAGAGTGCTCACCCCAGAAGCAAGTCGATTCCCAACAAGAACACTTGTAAGGAAAACTACATTTCCCACCTTTGTAAGTGACTTCAAAGACTCTTTCCAAATTGGTTATAAAATTGAACAAACTTCTACCCAACTTCACAAAACTACTTGATCACTTTCCCTATTCAACACTACGGAAGCAATAAGAGAAAAATGAGCAAATTTGAGAAATGGATCATAATCAACTTCTTGCTTCAAATTAACGTCTTAGACACATCAAGGAACACCTAATAACTATCTCAAAAACTTCAATCTGTCATCTATTCCATCCTTCTAAGAGATTCTTCAACATCCTATGGGTGAAAACAATCTTCTAACATCTTATGACTGTATTTTCTTTGCAACAACATGTAATTTTCTGATTTTTGGACAACTCATCACAAAGGGAAGTGATTATGTTTCAAACCCATGAAATGACTATTAAAACAACCAAGAAGATTCTTAACATCTTCCACTAACTCCATTTAGTTATAACATGCAGCTATATAAGGTGTAATGACTCTCAAGACACTTATTGAGTCAACTTATTAACAAAAACAACAACATAATTAAAACCATTAGGACAAAGGAAACTTGGGTTTATAGGTGACCTCAAGTTCCTTGAACTTACAAAAAAGCATTACCTTATTGCCATAAAAAAAAATAACATGTTCAAAATGATGTGTATGATCACCCCTATACCTTCTATCACGAGTCTCCAACACTCGGTGAGATGACATATCTAATTGCCACAGTCAAAGATTGCTGTCGTATGGCATTTAGTGACTCTTAGGGAAGATTTGGTTCGGCGTGCCTAAGAATGTTTAAGCACTCAACAAGATGGGAGGAGCTTGGACTAGTGTCTACCCAGCCACTTGGAGCTAACAGAATAGATAGTTCAATCCCATGACAAAAGGTGAGAGAGATTTGGTAGTTGGTAATTTTGTACTGGCCAACACTACAAGTTTTAGTATCACTCGAGATTGCATCACAAAATCAAAATGAAATAAGATCTCTAGAAAGTGAGAGAGGTTATTGTAGGCCTCCAAAATATAGTCCTATAGCACCTAGAATCATAGCCATACCTCACACAAGATTCAAGATATACCCCATCAAAGATGTCTGCCCTATGGTATTTAGTGACTCTTAGGGATGTTTCAGTTCAAAGTTCCTAATAACATTTGAGTGCTCAATAGGACATGATTAGCTTGGGGCTAGTGTTTACCTAGCCAACCAAAGCTAACATAATAAATAGTTTGATCCCATGATGAAAGGTGAGAGAGATTTGGTAGTTGGAAATTTTGTACTAGCCAACACTACAAATTTCAACATCACTTAAGATGGCGTCACAAAATAAAAATGGAATAAGATC